>JAQIXP010002240.1:0-15633 GCA_034700285.1 Proteroiulus fuscus | reverse complement strand
AAAAATGGATTTGTGGGTGCAGCCAATGGTAGTTGCCAAATATTGCAGTTTTAATTGCATATGTCTGTAAAAATGAGTTAAAATGACTTTTGTTTGGTCTGGAAATTTGTAAAAATTGGTCTGGAAAACCTGGAAATGTCAAGGAAATTTATAACTGGATTTGGCCAGACACCCTGTTTAATGCATGAAAACCATGAAAAAAAACCCCCGTATCTTAAGAAAAATTTCGCCTCTGGCGGCTTGGGGGCCCACCCCACCCCACCCCCCTTGCAACGTGAACCAGTAGCCCCCTCCAACAGCTTGCCCTGGATACGCGCCTGACTATAAGTTCTCATACATTTTAGCGCCATCTGTTAGCCAACTCCTTTTATTGATGTTATGCCTTTTTGTAGAGGATTAAATAACAATCTGTACACATATTATAATTGATACACGACTCCCAAGATGGCTGACACGCATGATGTTAGTAACTCATATCACCACTAGATGGCAATGTTGCCAGTAAAATGAATCCTGAAACTGAAATACATTTTAATCCACCAAATCAGGTTCTTTCAACAAGTATTATATTTTTTGTAATGTTAACTATGATTCAAATGGGATTTTCCATTTTCGTGATTATTCTTTCATTGTTTGTATAATGCTACAATGCCAAACCCCTTACAATCATATTATTTGTGTGAGTATTAGTTAACAACTTTAATTTAATTACCAGTAATAATGCTATGATGCATGACTTGTTTAGGTTATACTTGTTACTTGTGAATATCTCTCTCCCTTCCCTCCTCCCCAGTTAAAAACAGTTTGCCAACCTCCCCCCCCACAACCCAATAAGTGTAAACGTTATTGGGTGACCCAAAAGTATATTTCATATTTTTTAGTGATCCTTTCATGGCTCCCTCTAAAATAAATACTTTCCTTCCCTCTTTGTCATCGTTCTTATAGTATATTCTTATATGTTATGTTCAACCATGCTCAACAGAGTCAATTTTTATGAGGCGTTGTTTAGGCCATAATATGTAATTTCTTTAAGATAAATATATACACGTGCTGTGTATGTGTACATAAATATTTCGTAAATGTAATAAATGTAATGTAGGCCCTATACATGTAAATGTAATACACTTAACTTACTGGATCTGCCACGAGGAAACATTTCTTACTCAATTCCTTTAAAGTTGAGGACTTGTCCCCAATTTTTATGGTGACAGAGCTAATTTTTAACTTAATTACAAAAAAATAAAATAAAAATAAAAGCTTTTGCTTTATGCTTATGGCATTAAGAAATTATGCAAATGATACGCAGATTCCACCAGATAAAATTGCATAGAAAGCAGCACTAATATCATAGCAAGTATATAGAGATCTTTACTGTTTACGAGGATTATATACATGTAACAAATTAAAAAAGCAACCAGTATTAGTGTAAAGGTTTTGTAATTTCATTATTATTATCGATTATTTTTAACCCTGTTAACATTTCAAAAAAACATTCTGGAAGCATTGCAGCGAGCGTAGTTTTTATAAAAACTACGAAATAATTGTCACTCAACTATTGTAATTAAGAAATTATTCATGATTTTAATACTGAGATAACAAATTAGGCCAGATTCATTATAGATTCTGCTAGAAAATGAATTATTCAGAAAGTCGAGGAAAGTGCTACATATGTCAACGTATATAACAGATGGACATTGCCCTGGATTCCTCAAATGATCTTGATGTGCCATGCTCAATTTGAAAGTAAAAGAAAAGGCAAAAGAAAGCTTATTTCCTAACCATGATGATGTGAAATGGCGGGACTTGGAATGCAACAGATATAAAAGCAATAACTGATCATCTTAGATCCGATAATATTGATTCAGCAGGAATTCTAAAGATTACCCAGGATGACCAGCAATTATTATTATTACAACTGGTGCCAACATAATAATAACATAATCCCAAATGCCTCAAAGTCAAGTTTTCCTAATAAACCTTGCATGGATGGAGTTAGTGCAAGAAGTATGAGAAGTATATGCAGAGCAAGTAGCTATAGGCTATATTAGCCAATCAGCTGACAACCAGAGAATGCCCTCGAATTACTCGAGAATGGCTAATGGCTTGAGACCTGCCTTCAAGATTCATGAGAGTTAATGTACAAACTTTGACAGTTTTAGGAATGTTCTGCTTGGGTAGCAGCATGCATGGCACTGCTACACAGCAGTTTTCAAACGACAAAATGCACGCAAAAATGAATAATGGGCAAATGGTTTGAAAATGACTAAACTACTAAAACAAGACTCAAAACTTATTTTGTAAGAGTATTTGACCAAGGTGTGTGAACAAATTTCCAAGGCAACAGAAAGTATGATTCATTGGTATAAATGTTTAATAGTTACTTAAGGTATATATAAGGAAAATAGTGTGAGGATACGCATGAAACAAACGGAGGATGTTAGCCCAGATTCAAATCTGGTTCGGTCTGGTCAATTAAAGAGTATGACTTCATAATTACAATTTCGAAATAATACACCATTACAAAATTATTGCGTTGTAACATTGTGCCGCTAGATACCGCCACTGCTGGCCAAAGCAAATTACAGCAAAACTCAATGGGAGATCCTTGGTGCAATGGCGGCTAAATCGATCCTTGGTGCAATGGCTGCACTTCCTGTTGTAATGGTGTATATGGACACATGAAAAGTTAAAGGGAACGTTCCACTTTGTAACAAGTAATTTTTAAATGGTACACAATTACTAGATATAATGAGCCAGTGGCAATAATTGCAGCAAAGCTTCCATATTGAAGAAATTACGACGTTTGCAAAATACATAATAGGCGCCATTTTCCCATAGCTTTCAGCAAGCAGTGCCATTTGGTGGCGCCCTCTAGGACGGGTATGTCTATGGCGCCGATGCCTTTTATCCAGTAGAAGGCGCTATATTCACAGTGTCAGTGAAATGGCGCCAATTTAGGCTTTCTATTTTCATCCAAATCCACGTATTCAGGACATTTTATCTATAATGATTGGTATAGGCTCAAATCCAATTGCAATTTCCAATGTTTATCCTAATTTTTCACACTCTTTTTCCTAAAATCAACTTGTTTCAAGGTGGGACTGTCCCTTACACACGTTTGAAGCAATATATACATGGGGATTATCGGAATTTTTACATAAATTATACATAATAATACTTATAGCCATATTGTAAGAGTTATATACTTATTTAACTTATATATATAGTTTTAATATGTAGCCTATATGTTTGTGAGAGTAGGCCCTATAGATCCTGTTGCGCCTCCTGGTATAGGGTTCCTTTATCATCCCAATTTATTATTAAACCTGACCCCAGGGGGCTCTTTGTTGCCACTACCCTGCCTGCCACCTGCAGTAAAAACTATAGCCCCAGTTTTACTGTTTTGAATTTCAGCCAATAGACTTGTACCATTGCAAACTGCGCCACCTGGAGGGAATTACTCGTCATCCTAATTTCTTCTAGAACCTATCACAAGGGGTCTGACTTCCCTGCCACCTATAGGACAAGTCCTATTACCCTATTATAAGTATAATGCTAACTTATTCAAAATAAAGGAAAATTACATATAGGCAAGAGCCTCATAGGGTGAGTTCAACTTTCAAAAAAGGTAAAATTAAAACTTTCAAAAAAGGTAAAATTAACCCTAAATTCAATTTGAGATGCATCAAAAGCCTCTTGAAATTTAGTAGGCCTATTATACCAACCATCATGCTTATTTTTTGGGTTTTGCTACACTTCTGGTGGCAACTGAACGTTGTTGTTGTTGTCTTACAAGGCCAACAACTTGTGGGATAACCGCCCCAGAGTCACCTTGGGATCACAACAGGGAAACAAACCGAACATACCATGAGATTTAATTACGTTCCATCAATAGACCACTTTTGCCTTTATTTTGAATGTCATATGGTGTACACGACTTGGAGTATTTCGAAGGCCAGCCACCAGCTCGTATAATGGCCAATGACATCCCAAATTGAAATGCAATCTGCAATGAGTTCTGCCACAAGTTTCCTGAAGCCCAAGGTTCCTTCATATTTCAAATAATTATTATACAGAGTAATAAGAAATATACCAACGGTTCAAGAACTTCCATTCAACCTATGCTTGGAGGCATGGGAAATTAAGTCCAATTACAAATGCAACAAACAAAAGAATTATAGCTAGAAATCAATCCATATCCCAAAACATGTAAATTTCTTTCACAACAATTACACACAGTGCTATTGTGATTTCAGAGGTTTGATTGAACAAGCATAGGCCTACAATTTTTTCCCATTTCTGATTTTTTTTAATTTTCCAATTTTATTCCCCATTTTGATTTTTTTATTTTTCCCATTCTGATTATTTTTGTATTTTTCATATTCTAATTTTGTATTTTTCATATTCTAATTTTTCTATTTTTCACACTTGATGTATCAAAACTTATACATCTCAAAGATAAATTTCAAAAATATTAACAAATTAAACTTTCGTTCAACAAAATTCAATAGATTTTAAATAGATAAAAGTTTTCTCTATTCAAACAAATCTACATCTGCAGAGATTATTTCTAATTTTACTTTTTTGCACATTTCTTTTCACACACTTTGGCTTATCCAAATTTTCACAAGTTTTTCGCATATTAATTCAGAAATATGTTAACATTTTTACATGCAATCACATCACTGCGATTTAGGCCCATTGGGTTGCAACAACCGATACAGAATCCTTTAAATTACACTAATCATAAAGAAGGTTCCAACAAAGTTTGTAGGAAGATGACTGGAGAAAACATAGATCTTGGACATCCCTATACATCTGTCCAGCAAATAAGTGAACTGGCAAGTCCTTATAGATAAGTTAATTCAGCAAAGCAGATTACCTGGCTTCTAGATAACACCAAGCTCTTCTTCGAGAGTGCTATACTTGTGCTCTCCAGTTCACTCTTTAGTTGAACAGGGAATTGTCAAATTGCTGGACATTGCTAAATTATTTTCTGGTTAAAGTTAAGTTTTACTATCTTATTGAATTAAATAAGTATGAATTTGCAATGGGCATATAAAAACTTTACAAAAAACAGCAAATACTTCCAAATATTTTTCCATAGGGACGTTCATCTATGACATCACACTTATGTTAAATTTTAGCTTTCTCCCCATAACCCCTCCCCCAAATTCATAAAAAGACAAGTCTTCTACCCCCGCCCCAAGGTGTCCCCCCCCCTTCTCCCCCATCCTCCCGTAACCCTTTCTTACTTCAACTGGCAAGTTTTCATGAAAATTATTGCAGCATGCCATTACCATCAAAATGTCTTGGTATACCTGCATGCCGTGGGACCTACTTGTTAACTTTTAGGCTATACCTTCGCAAAAATACCGTAAAAACTAAATCATTATTTACCCTGCTTTTAGCAGAAGAAGAAGGTAAAGATAATCGAGTCCATTATAATTGCAAATGGCAGGATTACTAAACAATGGGCGGTATCAGAATGTCTTAAGTTGAAATGTTCCTTAAAATTCAAACTGACGTTATTTGAGAGAGATCTCAGGACCTTCAACCAAGCATAACAAAATGCTTCTGCAATTTTAAAACTAACAAGGGCTTCCATTTTGCCCATGCAGCGTATACCAGGTAGCCTATAAATCATTGTTAAATAGCAAAAGGGTGGGTTTTCAGAGATAGGGTCAGGTGTGGGTCAATTATACAATTTCATAGCTGAAGGTTAAAAAAATGTGACCATGGCCAGGCCAGAAGGGAAAAAAAACCAACAAAAACTTTTAACAAGTACACGTTAGTTGTAAAAGGTTGTACCAACGGATAAAAAATTTCATTATTTCTCTTAAATTGTGGATCAAATTAAAAGTTAACCATGACGACATCTGAAAGCCCGACACAAAAGCATAAAACTTAACAATTTTGTATTAAAAATTCAGGAAACCATTACCCCACCCAAAGGATTTAATTAAAAAAAAATTATTAAAAAAAAACTTGACCCAGTTGTTAGAATTGACCAATTCAGTGTCACCACTGTATCTCATAAATTTATTATTATTAATATACTCTCAACAATCTACGAAACTCATGTAACATAATCCAGAAACTAGCCATAATACTGTACAGTCCACGAAAAGTTGTGTTTTAAATATTTTCAGCTTCACTGTAGTCAACATAATTTCTTCGTATAAAATATGACGCCCTCTGGAGGCATGTCCAAGAGTAACTACGAACTAATAAAATTCCCGCAAAGGAAAGATCTTGTTTTTCAAAAAAAATTTATAATTCATCTTGTACCCATTTTTAGAATGCATGAATGCACTGAAATATTTTAATTTAATAATCTGAATTCTTCCCTAATGACTCCAGATATTCAACATACAGTTAGGTAATCCAAGTAAAAAAAGTTCTGCATAATTTGTCTGCAGACAATATTTCTACATAGCTGTCAGCAGACGTATTCATAAAAGTGGGTAGTTTTTATGCAGAATATTTGTCAGCAGTTGTGTTCATAAAATTGGGTAGTTGTTATGCAGTCTGTAGAATATTTGTCTGCAGAATTTTTTTATGCAATTTTTTGTATTTCCTGCAGACTTTCTTCAGTGTCATACACAATAGGGTGACATAATTATGTGGAGGGTCCTTAATGACAACTACAAAAATTTGGGTTGAGCTTTCTCGCGTTCAGAAGCACGATGTATGCAGCATTGCATGAAGACCCCCCATCATATATAGTGAGAAGCTGCGTTTGGTGGTTGATCGGACCACTAAGGACAGCGGCAGAAGCGCCGTAGATGGCGCTTCATGTCTTCCCTTCCTCCCTAGACCATGAATTGAATAATATCTTGAGGAGGCCGCCATGTTCGACCTTCGTCTGTATCTTTGTAGCAGTAGGCCGTTCTTACTAGCCTCGTAAACCAGTGCGCTAGATCATTGCAACTGTCTGCCGCTAAGGCGTTCTGGATCGGCTTCGTACGATCGATCGTAAGGCATTAAAGCAAGGGCATTCACCTTGACAGTGCAAATACAAGTGCAGGGCAAATAGGCTGCCAATCAAAACACTTCTATTGCGCATGGACGCCATCTTTGATGGCGTTGCCAGGCAATAAATTGCCTTTTTTACGATGATAGAGGTAACAA
The DNA here is from genome assembly GCA_034700285.1 of Proteroiulus fuscus. Taxonomy (NCBI): domain Eukaryota; kingdom Metazoa; phylum Arthropoda; class Diplopoda; order Julida; family Blaniulidae; genus Proteroiulus; species Proteroiulus fuscus. The sequence goes on along the minus strand of JAQIXP010002240.1, from coordinate 8,499 downwards.
CGTTACAACACTGCTACAAAATAAGGGATGGGGGAGGAGGGTATCAGGTGATTCCTTTCATCAATGTAGAAATGAGTGTCTGCAGACTGTTTACGTCAACCACTAGTTAAGACAAACTCTCTCGAGACTAGGGATTTCAATTCAAGCAAAACTCTTAGATAAGTCATGCCTATATAGTAGATCTCACACAGTGAAAATGAAAATCAACTTATGGGTCCTCTAAAAACTACATTAGCAGGAGAGGGGGTAGGGGTTCGAAAAATCTTTGTGGCAGGCGGAATTTCCCCGGCAAAGGAGTACATTCCCTGGATTCCCAAGTAAACCGTAAAACGGCTGCACCAATACCAGCCCCGTAGCCAGCTCGCGCAGAAATGGGGGGGCAAGCTCAAAAAATGGGAGGGGGGAGGGGGGGGGCAAGGCCCGAAAAATGGTGGGGCGAAACTTTTGTCCCATGTATAAGGTATTGCAAGAAAATTTCAAAGGGGGGGCCATGCCCCCCCCATGCCCCACCCTGGCTACGGGCCCGACCAATACAGAAATCAAATTTGTTCAATAATGTGCAAATGTGCCAAAATTTGAAGTTTTGGAAATGTTCATTTTGCAAAATTCTAAAACGGAATGCTAAGCTTGAACTTGACATGGTGTTTTAGACCGTTTTATAGTACCGATTGGCGCTATGAAGGAAGATGGGCAATATATTTTTCAAGCATTTCTGAGGAATTCAGAAACTCATACATATAAATTTAAAAGCTAATAAAACATGCAAAAAGGAACTACATGTATGCAGACCAACAACAAAAGATCAATACAAAATTATCTTTATAAGCACCATGTCCATGGGCAGATCTAGGGCAAAACTGGGGGAGGGGGAGGTAATTTTTTGAAAAATTCATGGCTCAATGGTGGAATAATGTCATTCCAGTAACTCAATTTCTGCAGGAAAGGGGGTAGTGCTTCCCCTCCCCCCCTTTCAATCTGCCAGTGACCGTGTCCTCCAACGCCGGATTTAATATGTAATTTATGAGGACAGTTAGAATTTGTTAATATATTATAATATTATATTATTACATTCATGCAGGCTAAACAATGTTGGAATAATAATGAAAAATGTGTCCTCCAAAACTAAAAAAGGCAGGCTGAAGTAGTAGATACAAGGCTGCCATCTACTGCAACTAACACGCAATTGACACTGGTTTTCTCTCTCTAGTGAGAACTTGAAAATCTAAACTCTGTGGTGCCATCAAGTGAGCAAGTTTGAAAGATTACTAAACAGTAACTTGAAAACATATTTTAAAGTGCTGCAGAAATAAAATCAATAAACAAGTCTCAAAAAAGCTAAGTTATATTCTATTCACCTGGGTTGGAAATTCTGACGATTAAAATCAAACTATGCTTATTGTAAATCATGGTTAGCGTGAATGCAAGTTATGCAGAAATAAATAGATCGATTGGTTCATTTAAATTAAGTTTTTTTTGAACAGAATGTAATTACAAGAAAATTCAGGCAATAAAAGCTAATTTAACGAGTAACTTTTAAAGTTAGTAATTGCTGTCAAATACTTGGATACCAAAGTAGGGCAAGCAGGGGAGGATTTTTTTTTGAAAGGAGGGAAGGGGGGGGGGGGGAGTCCGGGGGATGAATTCCCCCACTCAGATTGTCATTTTTTATATTTTCTGTCTTGTGCATCATTGCATGCCAGTGAGCTTTATGATTAAAATTTAATTTTGAATTAATTTTACTATTCGATTTTATAGGTTGACTGAGGGAATTTTCCCTTTTTTGATTTTATGATTTTATCTCTAATATGGTTTTTTTTCATCCCTTTCGCCGAGACGGGCGGGGGGTATGTACTCCCCCTTTAACCCCCACCAAATATATAATATATGGGTTAGGTTAGGGTTGGTTAAGCTGGATCATCATACTATTTCTTGATTGAGCTTCTAAGACGTAAAGAAAATTGTTTTTTTACCAGAAAACAATTGAGTAATAAAAGGGAAGAAAGCAGAATACAAAGGAACTTCTGATTTATTTCAATACCAGTTGAAAAGAATACCATAAATTGCACAAAAACAATGCAAGAACAACCAATTAGTTGCTCATTTGCATCAAGAATATGTTTGAATTGCAGAAAAAAATTGCATGGCCCAGTTCACAAATTTGTGTAGAACATGGAGGAAATCAAAGGGGGAAAAAGACAGCTACCATATGATGCATAAATCGAGGGGGGAAAAAAACCCCGGCAACAGTAATTTTATTAAAATGTTCATCTTTTTTTCTTCACGATTGCGTGCTTTTTAAGGCCCCATAAAATGTTTTAAGTGTTCTAAGCTATATTATACTAAGGACAAATTTCGCAGAAACCATCATTTAAATTACTTAACTGCTGATTCACTTCACTCTTACAAAATCAATAATCTGCATGTTAACCCTTAAAGAATTTTTAATAAAAATTCACTGGTGGCAAAATGCTGTTGCATGACTTGAATTAAGTCTCTTTTTTATGCAGTACATGACATGCAAAATTTAAATAAAAAATCGATCAAAGAAAGATCAAGATTGCAAGTTTGCAATTGAAAAAAAAAAATCTGCAAAAAATTTCCTTCGGCTACATTGAGCCTAACTAAGCAGCATTTGCTTATTGTTAAGGAAAACGGATAGCAAATTAAGTAAACAAGTAGGGATAATAACGGTTTGTAAAGCCTCATCGTAAAGCCTCTTTGAAAAAGTTGAATTTTATATTAATACAATAATATCGAACACCCATTGGCTTTATTCAACATTTGTTAATAAGTTTCACAAAAATGAAATATATGTATTTATTTCGCAAAATTGAAATTCTATTCATAGATTGCAAGTAAATTGCAACAGAAATTTACCGAAATCCTGAAGTCAGATTGCAGTCTTGGAACACCCATAATATGCTAACTGAAGTGTACTGAATTGAATTGAATAAATTATCCATAGAATTACTGTGCATTCCGTATAACACCAAACATAGTTTTACTTTCAAAATTTAGGCACTAAACTTTTGTTAGGAACTCAAAATTAAAATTTTAACTATTTGCAAATTTGAGCCTGTAATTTTTTTTAAAGACAATATATCGCCATGAAAACCTTTACTAATAATGCGTGATTTCTCACTAGGGCCTATTTAAATTTTTTTTACATATTTATAAGAAATACACCATCCCAAATATATTGTTTGGATTCTGGTGAGTAATCTCAATCCAAAAAAAAATTCCTTGGAACAAAACCAACAAAAATGGCTTTATGGAACATTCCCAATCCAGAAAACCCTCTCTCATGAAAGAATCTGGATTTTGTACAAATTAGAAATTGCATTATGGAACCAAATCACTTAAGATCCTGGTTTGAGATTCTGAATTCAAGATTCTGGAATCTTGATGAATTGAGGCTCTGGTTCCGTTCAAGATTTCAGTTGCTAGCTAGGTCCATTTATGTAAATAATTTGTTATTGTATCTATGCCTACTCATTATAATTACAGTATCTATTTACATGCATACATTAATCCTATTCAGCAAAAGTTACCATTCTCTTTTTATTTATGAAGTACATGTTGTTTTTGGCCTGCCAGGATTATTGATTTTTTGTATATTCGTGTGAATAAAGTTTAACTTTGCAGTGAAATTAGTCCCCAGTATAGCATAAGACCCCTTTCCAAAGTAAAGCGCCATCTGTGATGAATAGATTTCAACTGCAGTTTAGACCATACTAAAATGGCGGCCCGTGCTATTTGCTATAGACGTATGGCGCCACATGTGATGAATAATAAATAGACCATACTAAAATGGCGGAAATTAATGGACTTTTAGTTTAATGCTGCATTATGGGAGTACTTTTGAAAGGGGTCTTTTGACTATTTGACTATTGACAATCAGGATTTTCAATGGACAAACTTAATCCTGTGATTTAAGTGCAGCAGAATACTACTTTATGAAGTTATACTGCAGCATAACAAATGTAAACTACAGTTATTTAACAATGTAATGGAGCACATTACAATGGTTAACTTTTTTCGGTCATAATTTCTAAAACTGCAGTAGTAAAATACTAACAATTCAAAATTAATACTGTAGTATGACAGTATTTTTGGTAATATAGTATTTTGGTATTAGCTACAATTATTGGTTCCATTAAATTGCTTAACAGTTTCCCCCATTATAGTTAATAAAATATTAAGACTATATTGGATATTTCTTCTCATTAATATTATCCAAAGCATTTTGAGCTTAATATTATTATTATTTTACCCTCGATATGAAAGTCATTAATTGAATTCATGCAGGACTTCAAGTGATTTTCCAAATACTTCAGAAAAATGACGAAAGAAAAGTTAATGCAGGAATATTGATTAGATTATCTTCTTATCACAATGAAAAGTCCAAAAACTGGTTTCAACACTGTATGACAGAGACAAGGAAAAAGCATCACGTGTACTAGACCCAAAAATAGCTCCACCTTTTTCATTCAATAGTTGGCAGTTACTTACTACCTTGACTTTGTGCCAGACAGGACGATAAGTACGCACGAATAAATTCAGCCAGTTTAGTTCAAAAAATGTTTTTAGCCCTCACAGTAGTGTTTTCTCTGCTTGGATCAAGCCTGAGCGCAGCCCCAGAGTCTCTGCAACTTGTGCAAATTGTGAGTATAAGAATCAAGCTAAACTGCACCAACTAATGTGCTAAAACAGCATTTTGCGAATAGCAAGTGTCAGAGCTACGAGTAAAAAGACACCAAAAACTGAACCTTAAATTTTTATCAAAGCTGAAAGGGGTCGTCCATATATATTGGTTTACATAGCACTGATAAGGGGAGGGGGACCTAAAAGATATTTTTTGAGACGGGGGATGGTGGAACATTTAGGAACTTTGTTACAAGGGAGCACTGTTATGTCAAAAATGTGAAAATGTGTTTACCCATCTTGTTAAAAAATAACTGAAAAATATTGATTTTGCAGATATGGAGACACGGTGACCGCTCTCCGACTGACGAAATACCAAACGACGTCAACAATCCATTTTGGACTGACGGATTTGGCCAGCTTACAAATGTGAGTAGAAACTGGGCTTCAGGCGTGGGTGGGCCCAGAACGAGCATGAAAGCCAACAAAAAAGTCCAGCAAAGCATTTTCTTCTGATATCCTGTTTAAATTGTCAGCAAGTTTTCAAACAAAAAATGGTCAGTCAAAAAAATTGTAAGTTCTGTTTGTGCCATATTTTGGCTGTCATTTTAGATTGGAAAACAACAACATTTTGCTTTGGGTCAGTACATCAGACAGCGGTACGATGGCTTTCTCAGTGAGACCTACAACCGAGAAGAAATTCAAATCAACAGCACCGACGTAGACCGCACATTGATGAGTGCCTACTGTAATTTGGCAGGTCTCTACCCTCCTGAAGGAGTCCAAGTATGGAATGATAACATAGCCTGGCAGCCCATTCCAGTCCACACGAAACCCGAGGAAATGGACTATGTATGTTGCATTACTTAATAATATACCTTATGGTACCCTAATAAAATAAGAACATTGAATATCATACATTAATTGGACATCATTGTGGCAAATATTTAGTATATCGATGCCGACAGCTACTGTCCGGCATATAGGAAATTATTTGAAGCTGTCCAGCAATCTCCGGCCCTTCAGGAAATAAATGCAGAATATGCGGTAGGACCTAAAAATCCACTGTGCATGCATTTGTGAACTAAAACCATTATGTAATATACCTTTTCTCTAATTTATACAGGACCTATATTACCTCGCAACGAGTGAAACTGGATATAACGTGTACGACATCTTTTCTCTGAATAAAGTGTACGATTCATTCTACTGTGATGTAAGCATTTGCAATTTCTTACTCTTGGATATGGCACATTCACAGTTTTTCCCAATAAATAAGGCTATGGAAAAATCAATACAGATTAAAAATATATCAGTTTTCCCAAACGAATTTGCAAATCCTAAAATTATTTTTTTTTCAGAAATGTCATAATCTAGCAATACCAGACTGGGCAATTGAAAGGTGGACAGATTTGGAATATTTGCATAACTTGAAATATTACTACGAGTACGGACTTCCAGAATTATGTCGACTAACAGGAGGTACGTAAAAGTGCAATAAAAACTCCCAGTAGGAAATCAGCAATTTTTCTAAAAGTTATCAATAATAAAAATAATATAGTTGGATTTTCTACTTATAATTTCTCCAGCTTGTTTTCTCTCTTTGAGAAAGAAAGCCTATTTTAGTCCTGACTTTTGACCGCCTTGAAAAAGAAATTTCATAAACTGGAGAATATTGTGAACATCTGCTTTTCTTTGTAATATACAGGTGATCTTCTAGGGCACATGATTGATAACATGAAACAGAAAGCCAGTGGTAGAATGGAAAATAGAAAAGCTTTGCTTTACTCATCGGTATGTTTGTTTGAAAGAAGTTTCAAAGGATGGAATTGTAAAATGTGAAAGCTGATTTACCAAATCAAAACTCACTGTTTTCAGCACGATACAAAATTGGTTGCCTTACTATCATCTCTGAAAGTGTGGGATGGCATATGTCCACCCTATGCCAGTGCAGTCATCGTGGAACTACATAAACTGACGGATGGGAGCTTCGGAGTGCAAGTATGTGCCAGACCCAAGATACCAGCACAATAATTTGTAATTACTAAAATCTTTAACAATCCAAATTTACTATTTATCGACAGATACTTTATAGAAACGAAACAACGAGTGACCCACTTGTTCTCACGATACCCGACTGCACGTCTCCATGCCCACTGGATGACTTTGAGATCTTAACTCAGGACATGGTTCCCGAAGACATCGTTCAAGAATGCATCTTAATACCGACCAATGATTCCACAGATTCTATATGGAATTGGATGACAAATCTAGTCTAATGGCCAAATATAATCAAAAATAGTTCTTTTTGTATACGAATAATACAAAAACCAAATGTACAATACATTCAAGTCCAAAGTGGTGCCAAGTTCCGTGAAATCGACGTGTGTGGTGTATACTCGCCTATGTGATGTCAAGAGTTATACACAAACTTATTACACCACGATGATATTAAGTTAGGAGTATGACCAAGCACATAGGTTTTGCTCACCAGAACACTTATAAACTAGTTTGTTTAATACTTATTTGCATTTGCATTTATTTTTGTGTGTGTAAAGTGTGTGTACACTGGATTTTGGGTTTTACAGTTTCATTGTACAAATGTATATTAACCAGTATCGATGTAACCTTCTTGGATTCAATATTTACAATATTTTTTAGCTAATAAATATTGAAAAACCGAACATTTTCATCAAGTGTGCATTCTTCAACTGACTAAATTATATACCATTTAAAATTACTCATTAGTTTGGTTTGAGAAATACATGCTTTTGTACAAAATTTAAGAATCCACTGTATATCAACTGCCATTGTTTCATTCTTAAGGTATGCTGGCATATTAGTAAAATGGCACATATTTGGGCTTTGCATTTTCACCAAAATCCATGTATTCAGGACATTTTACTTATTGATTGGTGGGTATAAATCAAACTGCAATTTCCATTCCTTTCCTAATTTGTCATGAGCTTTTATCTTACAACCACCATCTTTCAAAGTGGGACTTTCCCTTTAAGTTAGCGCTTTCACATATTGCTTGTTCCAGGATCACTGACTAAACACAGTATTTCCTAAATGAAAATCAGCACGATGCATGTATTGACTTTTAAAATGTTATTTTTTTCAAAACTATATGAGGTCTGCTTTTTCTGCTTTGAAACTAGTTCAGCACGAGGATTGCACGTGCATATTCCATTGATACTTTATAAATTTGCACGTGCAAGCCACGTGCTCAACTGCTCCCAAAGCAGGAGAATGGAACAGACTTTGTGTTAATCAAATATCAAATAGCATGAGAAATGCAATCCTATTGCACATGAGTTTTTTCTATGTTTTTAATGTAATGGAACACATTTCTCATGCATGAATGTAATTTGAATGATATTCCCAATATTCGCTATAATATTCTCTACTGCTACTACAAATGGTGCTAGACGAGATTTCGAAATTTATTTGTTGCTAAAACTTGTTAACAATTTTCGTATGACATGGTAAAGTTTGGCTTGGAATTGCTGATTATTAACAGTTAGTAAGTTTATCTCTCCAAATTAACCGACATTCAAGTGTTTGGAAATTAAGTGGTGCTTTCGATCAAAGGTAAATCCTCCACAAGGACCAATTTTGCAATATTTCTTAAAAATTAAAATTTTTGATAACGATTACATCTATCGACGACAACTATCAACAATGGCATCTTGAATATGGCACGTGTTATGTGAAATGAATAAAAATTGACAAACAAGCAAACAGCATGTTGTAGATGCCAAGATGAACAAAAAATGGTACATGTATACCTATGGGGCCCCACTTTAAAAGTGTTGAAAATCGTATTTTTATTGAATATTATGTAATCTCTTG
>JAQIXP010002239.1:0-15633 GCA_034700285.1 Proteroiulus fuscus | reverse complement strand
AATTTGTACTTTTATTTAACATGGAGATTCCCATAGGAGCATGCATGCTCTCAAAAGTGTGGACAGCCCCCTTAATAAGTCATTGTGAGATTCTTCAAACAGGTAAATGTTTCACCAAAATATTGTTACCGTAGTATACATAAAACACGAAATCACAGATCCTTTTACTTAAAGGGACAGTCCCACCTTACCTCAAGCATTTTTTTGTAAGAAAGATGGGGAGAAAAAACAGAAAGAGCGTGGATATTGAAATCTAATTTATAATTACCATTTAATAGTTATTAATTTTGAAACATGCCAATGTGGACAAATATCTCGATGGTTGATAGCAGCCATGTTGGAAGTCATTTTGTCAATCCCTCTAGTAGTAAATTATTGATGGTATACAAGTTTTTGATAAACAGAGAATGCGCATAACTATTCCATTGCAATAAAGTGAAGCCAACTTGAACCCCTTTGCACGCAGCGCCATTCTACCTGGGTGGGGGACTATTATAAAATTTTTTTCATATTCCATATTCTTTTGGAAACATCGTGATTTCTGAATTTTGGTATAGGGAGAACAGCAATTATTAATAAAACTGCCCTCTTTATTATAAGTGTCATCATAAGTGGGACTGTCCCTTTAATACTTTATAATAGCAACACAACAGTTATTCTAACTTATTCAGATAAAATGTTTGTCTTATTTTAACCAATACTGTTAATTCGTCGGTCAATTGCTTTTAATTTCTTTAGAAAACTTATAAGTTTTAAAATGATTCTTAGAATTTTAAGAAAGATTTTCAGTTAGCTAGAAAACACATTAATAATTTAGTCTATATTCATTCGTCAATACTTCATTATTTATAATATTCAAAATTTGAGAAATACTCAACTGATGTACTAATTCAATACACGAACCCAAAAACATGAAGCTTAGCTCTTGAATACAAGCACTCTTAAATGTAGAGTAACCCAAGTGCCATCTAGTGAAGTTAATGTAATGTATATTCTCCATTATCTAGTTCATAACAACAACAAAAAAAGATCCCTGGTCGATTATACAATATTTATGAAATATTAAATAAAAGGAAAGCAGATACACTTTACAGCATAAATAATATAGCTACAAAGGAACTGATATATATTTAAACATGCATTATTATGTAAACAAACAAGTTTTATCTGAGAATACATCAGAAATATATTTAGGTAGTATATATTATTAGTAGCACTATTATTGTTATTATTATTATTGTAGAAGTATTCGTGTATATTCTTTATTTGTTCTTCAAACATGAATATTGAATTCATGAATAATGTATGAATTGCTACATAAATAAGCACACAGTATAGCTTCTGGATTCACGATTCTTGTAAATCATATTGCCTATCAATTGCATTTCATATTAAATGCATATCATGTTACAAAGAGGCATTTTTACATTAAAAATATGAATAAACATTTGAAATGGAATAATATTTCCTTCATTTTAATTTTAATAGAAAAGGAATAGTCCAGCTATACAAATAAGCTCTGTTTTGAATTGCGTAGGCTTGTTATCCTTGTGCAAGGTAAGGGAAATAAAATATAAAAATAATCATTGAATATCTCATGGTAACTTTAGCAACTTTCAAAATTTTATATTTTACTGTTTATTTAGTATTAATGCAGGTATACATTGGTTCAAACCATCAGTTTATATGAATAATAGTTAAGGCCTATAAGATAAATATTGCCAGAACACTTCTTAGTTGTTTCTGAATATATCATTATTTTTTAAAAATACTGAATTACAGAATACCATCAAAAATATTTAAATAGAAAAAAATGACTTATTGCGCCATTTTTTTTACAACTGAATCATTTGTAGTCATTTCTTTAGCTTCCATTTTCAAATTCATTAGTATTTTGTATATTTTCAAGGGAATGCATGTAAATTATTCATTGAAAAATAAATCATTATTGCTGCCACGCAAAACATTTATGTATGTACGGTTTGCCCAAATCAGGCGAATAAAGCAACCACACATGGCATTGGTGTACTTACTGATTGCCCATTTACAGGAAAAAAATTTCATGTTTTTCTAATGACCATAATGCCAATTTTAGAATAAAAGCAACTACATGCTTTACATTCATGCAAATCTATTGCATTTTAGGGATAAAAGCCCACAATCATGAATTTAAAGTAGTGTGTTTTTATACAGAGCTTGCCCCTTTAAAGTATGAATGCAACCACACACAGCACTGATGCATGCAGTGATTGCCAACTTTCGACAAAAAAATATTTCTGAATTAATGTGTCTAAATTCTACAGAAATTAAAGTTGTTTAAAGTCTCTAAAGAAGCATGATCTGATTATACAGAACTTATTATAATGTTCTGATCCCTGCAGAACATGCATAAACCTGCCTGCTGAAATTTTGAATCAAATTCTGAAGCAGGTATTAAAAACTACATGAGTCCAGATTTCCTTGTTTTCAGAAAAATATGTTTAAAGAAATTTATGATTTATTACATTAAAATTAGTTATTTTGAAATTCTGAGCTTAATTTTCAAGATAGACTTCGGCTTTGGTATACGTATTAGATGAAAGACGGGGAAAATTTTTTACACGAAATAAAATCCCAAGGTTGAGTGATGAAAGTCCCGAGCGTCAGCGAGAGCTTTTGTCACACAACCGAGGGAGAAATTTCGTGTAAAAAATTGTCCCCCGTGTTTCATGTAATATAAACACCGAATTTTTAGTGAACAGGAAGTTAAATGGGCTTTGGAAATTTCATTTTAAAAGTGCTGATTTTTTTATCACACAAAAAAGATGTAAACAACTTTTTAATAGTAATTTTTTACTTCATTCATCCTCCATTAATTAAGTCCAAAGGCCATTTCTTTTCATGTGAATCAGCTAATTAACTAGGAAATTATGCAAGGAGGTTTTTTATTTTTGCAGCAAATTTTACACGATAAAAAGAAAAGAATTTCTTTTGTTTTTCCTAACTGGAGGTGTTTATATACACCTTCACATTTTGGTTCCCTTAAAGGAAATCTACTTTTTTGAGTCCAACTTAAGCCTATACTCAAATTTGTGTATACCTCAAACACAAAATTTTGATATAATGATTTTGGCATTTTTCATCTTCAGTGGTCAAGATGAGAAACTTTTTCCTATCTTACCCAATTTGTTATTGATTAAGTGAATGTTATGTAAATATCTCATTTTCAGCAAAACTGGACTTAATGGGGTTTTTGACCTCAGTTCTTTATTCGTGCAGAATCCTTTTGATATGACATTACAAACTAAAACTTGGAAATGTTATCAAGAAGTTTACATCCTTTCAAAATAAACAGCTATTTTTTGAGAAAGAATCATTCTTATTTTGATCTTGTCATGAATATTTACGAGTATAACTCACACTTGGAATGCTTTCATTAATTGCATAACTTAAAGAAAAGTTTGCTGTATTTCCCACAAATTAAGAGAAAGTAACTATTAAATTTGTCCTTTTTCAGGTGTATACTATTGATTTACCCTGAGTTATCCAATTACTAATATTGCCTTACACTTTCCCTTCATGATTTTATTTTTATAAATAATCATTCCTTGTCATGCCTAACGTATTTAGATTACCACTATAATGCCACTAAAAAGCATTTTTACAAAAGTTAAAAAAGCTGATGCTAAAATTTCTTGTGGATCATGTTAGTAGTTTGAATCACATTACAGTACATCAATATGATAAGACTATTTTTGTTATTTGAATGGGTTTCATTTCCAATTCCAGCTGCAAGGATAATTTATGGTACGTCCCAATAGTAAATAGTCCCATAGTCTGTGCCCCATGACATTAATGATGTTTTTGTTCAGGTCGAAGCTAGTTATGTTTCCAAGATTTTCTCCACACTTCATAAACTTTTACATCCTGCCATTAATTTGCAACCACTTTATTTGCAACTGCCATCCACATTATAAATTCTTAATGGGGAGTTGGGACTGTGTGTGTCTTAAATTCTATTGGAGCCATTGTCTTGTTTGTTTATGCTGTATGTTTTTTGACTGTTATTCCATACAGACACATCATTTAACATAATTAATATACTGGGTAAGAGTAACAAATTTGTCAAGATAAAAACTTCAATAAAAACCATCCCTGTCATGCAACCAGCAATGCATGTTTGTTAGGAGTGACTGCATTTTCAAGGACAGGCACCCTCTCACAGCTTGCATGCTTTTAGTGATTGCCTAACTTCAAGGGGCGAATTTGCCACACTTTCAAGGATAGGCAACAACTCATAGCTTGCATGCTTTTGGTGATTGCCTAACTTTAAGGGGAAAATTTGCTACATTTCCAAGGATAGGCAACCACTTACAGCTTGCATGCTTTTAGTGATTGCCTAACTTCAGGGGAAAATTTTCTACAGTTTGAAGGATAGGCAACCACTTACAGCTTGCATGCTTTTAGTAATTGCCTAACTTCAAGGGGCGAATTTGCTACATTTTCAAGGATAGGCAACCACTCTCAGCTTGCATGCTTTTAGTGATTGCCTAACTTTAAGGGGAAAATTTGCTACACTTTCAAGGATATGCAACCACTCATTGCTTGCATGCTGTTAGGATTGCCTAACTTTAGGGGAAATTTTGCTACACTGTAGTACTTTGGTGCTCTCAGGAATTGGCAACCAACAGGCATAATTGCAATATAAACATTCCCCAATTTTAATCAAAGCAAATAGATAAGCAACCTATTGAATTCTTGAAAAGCATAAAATGTTATATTCCCCAATTGACAATGATTGCTTTCCAAATTTACAATAGAAATTCAGAAAATTCATCTTAAAAGTTTAAAAACTGTGTACATATTTAAAGCTCGTAGTTGTTTAAGAAATAGTTTCAGGAATTATTTAATTAGGATCAATTGCATGGTTTAAACTAGATTTTAAAAAATAATCCTGCCTGACTATTAACCATATATTTTTAATTTTTGGCCCACCTAGTTTCCTTTTTTTATAAACTATAAAGTTTCTAGGCATTTTTGTAAGACTGAAAAGTTTATATTTTGACTTGTCAATTTAGCAATAAAGGAAGCAGCCTTGTTAATCTCCAGAAACTTCTAATTTGAATCTAGAGATTACAAAATATAATAAACATTAGCTTTTTTCATTTAATGAAAAGGTTATGTATTTTTGACAAATTTTCCATAATTTGGAGAACAATGACTATCCTTCAATTATTATTTCATATCAAAAAAGTTGGAAGCTCCACAACAAAATACACATTAACTATTTCTCTAAAAAATCTCCTTTTGCAAAAACAATTATTCCAGCCATTTATGAAAAAGTAACTTTTTAAAACATTGAATTGAAAATTGTTTGACGATATAAAAATATATTATAGATGTAATATCAAAAAAAATCCTAACCAAAACTTTGGATTATCTTTAGATAAATTTTTAATATAAAAATTTCCCAAACTTTGATCGATTACCATCGGCACGATTTGGATAAATCCACCACCTTTAAAAAAGATAATTTTCTCAAGTTTTATGGCATGCAAAATAGTAAATGACATTCATGTTCTAACATAAAAAGTGAAAGATGAAGCAGCTTTCTTTAGTTCTAAACCCACAAAAACACATGTAAAGAAAGCACTGCAGTCTAATAATGTATATGACTGGTAAAAGCTTCGAAGCAACCCTCGTATAATTTATCTTTAAAGAATAGGCTCTATTCATTTTTACACACACAAAAAAATCCTAAAACTGTAATTTGTATTTCGAATCCTGATAAACGATCTTTGGTATTAAACATATAAAGCTTACTTAAAATAAACACTAAACTTTCCATCGAAAGTAAGAATGGGATCAAGTAAGAAAAGGAATTTATTTACTTTTCAATCCCCTTATAATAAGTCTTGGAAATTAATATCCATCCTCAAAAATCTAGCAAAAATCTACAAACTTTTGTCTAAATTAAAGCATTAAATATCCATGTCAAATCTAATTTTAAGAAATTACAGAAAAATGGTAAACTTACCAAAAACATGGCCTCCAGATTTGTGATTCTTTAGTGAGGAACCAACTCCAAATTACCTGAAACAAAAATAATTATTTAGAAACGGCAAATAACTGTATTTTCACATTTAAAAATAACCTTAGAAAAAGCATTTGGGTAAATAAATAAATATTTTTTTCCATTTGCTCAATTTGCATAAATAATCATTCTAGTATTATTTTTTTCGAATTAATCATTTCTAAGAATTAATACTGTATGTATACAAATTATTTGTCCTTCATTTCAACGGCTTAATTCACAAGTAGCGAATGAGCCAAAAGTTGCTTTTGAGATAATAGCATTTTTATGAAATAAAAGTATAATTTGGAAATAAATAATGTGAAAAGGCTGAAATTTCAAGAACAGATAAAACAATATTTTACAAGAAATGTGCTAATTTTCGTTAAATAAATAAATAAGTAATTTGAGAAATAAAATGCTTAAAATGCACATTCGTTAGTTTGATTTTGATTAATTTTGCAGGAAAGCGAAATAAATTACGTGTAAAGTAGCGAATGTGCACATCCATTAGTTTGCCTATTGAATAAAAAAATGCAAAAAATAGAGTAGTGAATATTGCTACATTGGCTACTTGAATTATATTTATTATTAAAATCCAGGTCACAAGAAATTTTGAATAGGTAAACTAACAAATGGTACCATTCGCTACTTGTTACTTTTAGGAATGATACCTTATTATATATTCGCTACTTTGCTTTCCTGAAAACTTAATCAAAGTCAAACTAGCATTTTATTTCTCAAATTACTTAATTAATTTACTAATTTAATTATTTAAAAAAAATTAGCACATTTCCTATAAAATATATATATTGTTATTTCTTTTTACCAAATTTCAGCCTTTTAAAATTGTTTATTTCCAAAATGACAATTTTTTTTCCATAAAAAGGCTATTATCTCAAAAGCAACTTTTGTCTTATTCGCTACTTCTGAATTAAGCCATCGATTTGATCTTTATTTGATACTAAATTAATTTGTATAACTGCGTTTTCATTAATTAATTTCTATAGAATAATAACATTTTTCCTGAATAAATAAGAAAAAGCTTCCAAAAACTCGAGCTTATACATGGTCATCATTGAAGCAGAAATTCTACTTTCCAAAACTAATCCCATTTAATTAGAATTCTTTCAACAATGCATTGAAATTTCTTAATTAATACTACATAAATACCTTTTTTAATATTGACTTAGAATTAATTGAAAATTAATGAAAGACGAGAGCAGTTATTTGGATTTGATTAGAATTTGTAGAAGAGCTTCATTAAACATTGGCCATCAATTGAAAACCTATTTAATTTTCCCTAATTAGTGCATCTAATTAAATGGAACAATTGCTACAAGCTCTTTTGATGTTGTTGGCTGCTTTTGATTAGACCAAACCGAATCAGATTACTCATTAGTGATAAAAGTGAGTTAGGGCGATTAACACACACGACAAAACAAATTGGATTTTTAGGAAAACGAGAAAAACTGCATAAAATAAAAGCAGCATTTTTGTCAACAAAGTAAGGATTGGCAGTATATACTGAGTACTGACCTATTGAAAGTTAACCCTAAAATTGTAAAAAGCGCCATCTTGTGGTTTAATTTTGCAACATTTTTTGTTGGCGCAGTTGCATTGGTACTCTATGAGGTTCTGACAAAGTTTGAAGGAACAGGCCTTTAAAAATTGACCACAAAACTGTTAGTAGCGCCACTTTATGGCTCAACTTGTCAACAATTTTTGTTGGCACAGTAGCTCTAGATGTTCTGATGAAGGTTGGCAGTATTGACCTTTCGAAAGTTAATCCTAAAATTGAAGGGACGCCATTTTGTGGTTTAATTACTCAACAGATTTTGTTGGCACATAGGTTCTGACAAGGTTTACAGTACAGGACATTGAGAGTTGTCTTTAAAACTGTTTGTAGCGCCACTGTGTGGGTCAATTTATCAACGTTTTTTGTTGGCATAGTGGCATTGGAGCTATAGATGTTCTGATGAAGGTTAACCAGTACTGGCCTTTTAAAAGTTAACTAAAATTGAAGAGGACCCATTTTGTGGCAAATTTTGTCAAGATTTTTTGTTGGCATAGTGGCACTCGAGCTCTACATGTACTGATGAAGGTAAGCGGTCTTGATCTTTTGAACATTAACCTTAAAACTGAAGAAGCGCCATTTTGTGGCATAACTTGTCAACATTTTTTGTTGGCATAGTGGCACTGGGGCTCATGGAAGATCTGACAAAGGTTGTAGTGCTGATCTTTAAGAGTTCATCTAAAAACTGTCAGTGGTGTCACCCTGTGGCTAAACTGGACAACAATTTTTGTTGGCACAGTAGCCTTGGTCCTGGCAAGGTGTGCAGTACTGCATACCTTTAAAAATTGACTGGAAACCAGTTAGTGTCGCCCCTTTCTGGTTTAATTTGCTGATTATTTTTGTTGGCAAAGTATATATTGGAGTTCTAAAAAGTCCTGACATACTCAACAATTTTTCAAGTATTCATTATTTTAGCATTTAAAATCCACTCAGAAAAGATTTTCAAAATATCTACAATAATATATTCAACGAAATATTTTTTTCCAGAAATCGTTGTGAAAAATTTTGTACATCAAAAGTATTAATAAAACATTTATTATAAGTTTCTTCTACTAAACTTATTCACAATTTGTAAATATTTGGATAAAGGATTTTTAATAACAAAATTTGGATTTTTCAGCTAACCAGATTTTCACAAATTAAAGATCTACAATATTGAAACTCCAGAAATGCAAAACAAAATGGATTCCATTATATTGTAAATTTACATGCTTTTTTTTTTTTTAGTAAAAAAAATGATTTAAATTTAAAAAAAAAATGAATCTAATATTCATAATTTTTTTTTTAAAAATTCATAAAAAAACATGATTCTTAAATTCATATAGTCTTAACCTGATCTCACCAAAAGCACCCTCAAGGTGTCACCCCCACCAACAAGATCCCTTTTCAGCAGGGGCCTAATAGCATCCAGAGTAAGATTAAACACCAAGAGCAAGTGTTACACCAGAAACTAGGGACAAATCCCTTTTCTCGAGTGATAGCTACTTAATACAGGCATTAGCATGACGTTATGCAAATCAAAAAGACGAATGAAGAAAGGCTGAAAAAACCTAAGAAAATGATGATGATGGGGAAGAGGAGAGAGAGAGGGGGGTCACAGGTCCCCCAAAATGGGCCCTTCCTAAGTCCATGTCAAGAAATGATGAAAGTGAGAGAGTTGGGGTAATTAGACTGGGTTGGGCTGAAAGGGATGAGCTGCTGTTGTGTACAATAAAGCCTTAGCATTAAGCCCAAGCAAAGCTAAATACATGTAAATTTACTCAAGATATTCAAGCACTAAGATCAACATCTAATGGTTTAGCACGATCATACTTAAGTGGGGAAAACACATCAGAAGATGGCATTAAGACAAGAGAAAAGTGATAAGAAAAAAAACATCTTAACATCCAGAATTTGGGAAATGCATTTCTACATGTATTTTAAAATCAGGGTAGAATTTTTGAAATGAGAATATCAGCTTGTTTAATCACAGGTCAAAAGTTTGTGGCCATAATTTTTTCACTTCCCATTTGTGGAAGTTTGGTTTATTTTGGTTGCATTTTGGTTTATTTTAATTAGAACTCGATGGCTTAATTCACAAATAGCGAATGAGCCAATTTGTCTAAAAATGCGATAAGTGAACCACTGTGATCCTGAAAGTGTCCCTAATGATCCTAAAGTTACAGAAATTAATTTAAATATTAATTGTAAAAGTTACAAAAGTGAAGAGTAGCGAATATCCAACAAGGTATCATTTCTAAAAGTTACAAGTAGCGAATGGTACCATTCGTTAGTAAACATTTTAAAAATGTCTCGAAACCTGGATTTTTCTTAAAGTACAAGTGGCGAATAAGACAATTTTCGCTAATATTTTTTTTTGCATTCTTGCGGATGGTACCATTCGTTAGTTTTACCTATTATAAATTGTTCGTGACATGGATTTTTATAACACTAGAAGTAGCGAACGTGACAACATTCGCTACTTTTTTTGCATTCATTTTATTCAAAAAACAAACTAATGGATGTGCACATTCGCTACTTCGCAGTTAATTTATTTCGCTTTCTTGTAAACTTATTCAAAGTCAAACAAGCGAATGTGTATTTTTAAGCCTTTTATTTCTCAAATTACTTAATTAATTTACTAATTTAATTATTCAACAAAAATCAGCACATTTCCTACAAAATTTATAAATTGTTTCATCTGTTCACCAAATTTCAGTCTTTTAACATTGTTTATTTCAAAATTATACATTTTTTCCATAAAAACGCTATTATCTCAAAAGCCACTTCTGGCTCATTAGCTACTTCTGAATCACGCCATCGAAATCAAACCTCTGTAAAATTGCATTACATATTAATAATGTTCATTATCCACATTTCAGTTATTGAGTTTTAACAATTTCAAATTTTAGACCAGTTCAATTATAAAATAGAAAACAAACTGGTTCTTCAAAGAGAAATTTGGTTTACACGCTTATGAGCATCTGGCCCTTGGCTTTAATGTATAATCCATTGAATATTATTATGAAAATTAAAAGCTTGCATGTCAGTATGTATTCATCATTTGCATGTGATCCATATTGACAAACAATACATTTGCTGCTTATGAATTAGCATTTGCTTTTACAGATATTCAATAAGGTGTAAGTATATTCCCTTTGCCAATACATGCACCTCATTTCCTTTGCAAATATATGCATATTATGGCCATTTGAAGAAAAAAAAACCTATCCCAATAACTAGTTTGCAATATGCTTTCATGTCTTTTATTCTTGCAAAGTGCTATAATTTTGATAGAAATCATATAGGGAACACCCCTCTCTCCTCATATTTGCATATTTTGGCACAGAAGTGCTATGGATCTATAGCTGCTTCAATAAACAACTCATAATTTGTAGCTTAAGGAAATAATTCTGTTAGAAAACAGATCCAGCCTTAACCTAGAACCTAAATTCTGTTTTTTTTTTTTTTCTTAAATGCATTAAAATACTTCACAGATTGCTATCAAATGGAAACTTGGCTCAACCTGGAGTTGTATTAATAACCATATCGATAGCATAATTCAGAAGTAGCGAATGAGCCAACTTGTCAAAAATAAGATAAGTGAACCATTGTGATCCTGGAAGTGTCCCTAATTAACCTAAAGTTACAGAAGTAAACAGTAGCGAATATCCAACAAGATATCATTCCTAAACGTTAGCAGTAGCGAATGGTACCATTCGTTAGTTTATCCTTTAAAAATTTCTCGTGACCTGGATTTTTATAACAATACAAGTCTTTTTATGCAGTAGGCAAACTAATGGCTGTGCACATGCGCTACTTTAACCTTTATTTATCTCGCTTTCCTGCAAACTTAATTAAAGTCAAACTAGCGAATGGGCAATTTTAAGCCTTTTATTTCTCAAATGACTTAGGGCCAATTGTACCAACCACAGTTAAGTCTTAACCCAGGGTTATTTTGATCATGTGACCGATTTGGGCCAATGAAAATTCAGGAAAGTAGAGAAAACCTAAGTTTAACAGTGGGTTAAAGTAAACCCTTGCTGGTACAATTGGCCCTTAATTAATTTACTAATTTAATTATTTAACAAAAATTAACACATTCCCTATAAAATATATATATTGTTTAATTTGTTCACCAAATTTCAGCCTTTTAACATTGTTTATTTACAAATTATACCATTTTTCTATAAAAACGCAACTTTCGGCTTATTCGCCACTTGTGAATTCAGCCATCTATATGTAACATGCTATTCAATGCATTTTATTCACTTTTAAATAATAATTTTTCTATGGGCATGGATAAATTCTGTTCATTCTGGAATGTGTTATGATAGATCTAGATTACCCAAACTGCTAACTAACTAGAATTCAAACCAATTTGGTGTCAGTGACCCTCCCTATGACATCACACTGTGGCAACAATAGTAACTCTACATCAGCTTACATAATTTCCATACCATTAATTTTAATTGAAATTAGTGAACTTGATTAAAGTCAGTATAGTTATATCTTTCTAATGTTTACATTATATCTTTACAAAATTTTTAATGTAAACCAATGCATTTTTTCCAAATTGAATCTACTTTACACAATAAGAAATATGACTTTCAGACATTTTTAAAATGAGTTACCCAACTTCCAAACTTTTCCAAAACTATTGCCCTCGTGGCTAGTCTGCCTAAATAGTTTGTGCTTAAAAATATGGCAATTACAAAAGCCTAACCATTAGTTCATGCGTGCATAAATTGAGTCTATAGGCCTTTGGGCCAATAGATGCACAAACTAATAATTTTGGGACGTGTCTAGGGATTTGCATGATATTATCGTTTGGCAACATTGGAGTAAACATTTGCACAAGAATTATGTTCGCAACAGAAAACTTTGTGGTTTAGATGTTAACAAAGATACATTAGACACTGCTCAAAACAAATATTAATTAGGTACATAAAATCAATCTATTTTTCAAAATTTATTTCTCGCCAAGTTCTAATATATTTAGAACACGCCAAGGGGCGTAGGTTAAGTATGAACGGAGGACGCCATCAATTATGGAACGATTTTTTAAAGAAAATATTCAAAATATCAAATCTAAATTTAATTAGTCAGGAATCAATTTATAAATAAACAATAAGCTTGAAAGAGCAACAATTTTTGGCACTAATATCAAAAAATGTATTTCGCTACATAGTTAGGATGAAATCTAAAAACAGGGCCTAACGCTGGATAAAAAGTTTCAATTGCAGAACATAGAAATTGTAACAAATTTTCATAATGAGTAAGTTATAAAGATATAATACCCCAACCTAGTTAGGATGGAAAATCCTCAGTTTAACATAGTTAGGATAACAAAATCCAGTTGCTTATTGCCCAAAGATATAGAAAATGATATTGTAAAAATTACGATAAAAATTCTTATAATTTTACTTATTTAGGATAAAAATGCTTATAGCTTTGCAAAGTTAAGATAAAAATTCGTCTAACCTTACATAGTTAGGATAAAAATTCTTATAGTTTTATAGTTAAGATAAAATTTCTTATAGATTTAAATAATTAGGATTAAAATCCTTATAGTTTTAAAAAGTTAGGATACAAATTCTTATAGTTTAATATACTGGTAGTTAGGATAATAATTATAGTTTGGATAATATATAGTTAGGATAAAAATTCTTATAGTATTAAAAAAGTTAGGATAAAAATTTGTTTAACCTTACATAGTTAGGATAAAATTTCTTATAGTTTTACATTAAGGATAACATTTCTTATAGTTTTACATAATTAGGATTAAAATCCTTATAGTTTTAAAAAGTTAGGATATAAATTCTTATAGTTTAATATACCCGTAGTTACGATAATATTTATAATAGTTTTGCATAGTTAGGATAAAAATCCTTGTAGTTTTATATAGATAAAGTAAAAATTTTATAGTTTTACATAATTAGGATAAAATTCTTATAGTTTTAAAATAGTTAGTATAAAAATTCTTAGTTTTAAAAGTGGGATAAAAATTCTTAAAATATTACATAACTAGGACAGAATTTCGTAGCCATTACATAGCTAGGATAAAAATACTTACAGTTTGATATAGTTAGGATAAAAGTTTTATAGTGTTACATAGTTAAGAAAAAATGCTTACAGTTTTCTATAGTTAAAATTACTTTTTTAAAGTTTCAAATAGTTTGGATAAAAATGCTTATAATTGTTAATAGTTGGGATAAAATTTCTTAAATATTACATAGTTAGGATAAAATTTCATAAATATTACATAGTTAGGATAAAATTTCATAAATATTACATAGTTAGGATAAAATTTCTTAAATATTACATAGTTAGGATAAAATTTCATATATTACATAGTTAGGATAAAATTTCATATATTACATAGTTAGGATAAAATTTCTTAAATATTACATAAGTAAGGATAACAAATTCCTAAAATTTGACATGGTTAGGATAAAATTTCTTAAATATTACATAGTTAGGATTAAAATTTCTTAAATATTACATAGGTTATGATGAAAATTCTTAAAATTTGACATGGTTAGGATAATATTTCTTAAATATTACATAGTTAGGATTAAAATTTCTTAAATATTACATAGGTTAGGATAAAAATTCCTAAAATTTAACATGGTTAGGATAAAATTTCTTGAACTTTTACACAGAGTGGAACAGAAAAACTACTTTCTCAAAGATTGATGGTAAGACACCCAATGAAATTTAGTTACCCAATGTGTCTACAGAGGGCGCTACACATTTTCACCTTGCGATAAGTTTGACCTCATAATAACAGTAAATTCACTACCTTTCATTACTAACACAGTATTGCTTATTTCGATTATTTCTTAATGAAAAAAAACATGAAAACTAATGCATGGATTTTTTCTATAGATTTTTTTCAGCTTATTTTTTTAGGTTTTTCTAAATCAACAAAAGTGCATTACTCAATAAAACTATATTTGATTTTTGGTAATAACATATTGGGTATAATTCACCAGAAGGATTCAATGTTTACACACAAAAATCGTCTATTTTTTTGTTGCGCAAGTAGTTTTAGTCTAAAACAAGTCCATTTGTGGTGGGCCATCAATGGACTGTCAAGCACTTAAGAGAATGATGTTGTCTTAGACATCAAAATGGTGGGTCTCTAAGGTTCACTTTTACTAAGACATTTTTAGGTCTCCAAGCTTGAAACAAATACAATGTACAGAACCATTCAATTATTGATTTTGAGTGCAGGATTTTCTATTAAAAATACAACAATAATAATGGATTTGGCTTTTTTTGAAAACATGGTCAGATATGAGTTGCGCAACATCAATTGTGAAAAAAAATGGAAACCTTTTTGAAAGGTTAATCCATAAAGTGATACTTGAATCCCTTTGAAATTGCAAACAAAATTGTTGCACAATCATTTGTGCAAACAAAATACCATAAAGGGTTGTTTCTTAAAACAGTTGCATAATCATTTGTGCAAACAAAATACCATGAAGGTTTACGTTTCTTAAAACAGTTGCACAATCATTTGTGCAAACAAAATACCATAAAGGTTTATTTCTTAAAACAGTTGCACAATCATTAGTGCAAACAAAATACCATTAAGGGTTATTTCTTAAAACAGTTGCACAATCATTTGTGCAAACCGAATACCATAAAGGTTTGTTTCTTAAAACAGTTGCATAATCATTTGTGAAAACAAAATGCCATAAAGGTTTATGTTTCTTAAAACAGTTGCACAATCATTTGTGCAAACAGAATACCATATAGGTTTGATTCTTAAAACAGTTGCACAATCACTTGTGCAAACAAGATACCATAAAGTTTTGTTTCTTAAAACAGTTGCACAATCATTTGTGCAAACAAAATAATATAAAGGTTTATGTTTCTTAAAACAGTTGCACAATTGTTTGTGCAGACAAAAGATGTTCATATGTTGAAAGTTTAAGATTGCATTCAATTCAATTCAATTCAACTCAGTACCCTACAGGCAGCAAATGAATGCCATATGGTAGGGGGGTGATCCCAC
>JAQIXP010002238.1:0-15638 GCA_034700285.1 Proteroiulus fuscus | reverse complement strand
ATATCGAGATCCGTTCAATTTTGGGAAAAATTTCACGTCTACGTAAAATAGCATGGGAAAACGGAACGGTCAACTTTTAAAATCGATAACTACGTTCGGAATGCACGTGACGTCATAATCATCCATCTTTAAATAAAATCAAACCCCATCTTTGAACTTTCACCCGTTCTTGAGTTATATCAGCTTGAAGAAAACGAATTTAACATTGAAATCCCCATAGGCCCATGCTGTTAAAAAGTGTGGACAGCCCCCCTTAAAAATATTTGTCAAAAATGAGATAATTGTATCGTACCTGCAAGTGTTCCTAATGAACCTAAAGTTACAGAAATTAATTTAACCAATAATCGTTAAAGCTACAGGAGTGAACAGTATAGGGAATATCTAACAAGGTATATATCCTCCCTAAAAGTTACAAGTAGCGAATGGTACTATTCGTTAGTATTACCTTTTAAAAATGGTTGGTCACGTGGATTTTTAATAAAATACGAGTAGCGAATGTGACAATATTTTACTACTTTTTTTTACATTCACTTTAGTCAATAGGTAAACTAATGGATGTGCACATTCGCTACTTCACACTATTATTTTATTTCGCTTTCCAACAAACTTGATCAAAGTCAAACTAACCAATGTGCATTTTTTAGCCTTTTATTTCTCAAATGACTTCATTAATTTACAAATTAAATTATTTAATAAAAATCAGCACATTCACCCAATTTCACCCTTACAACATTGTTTATTTCCAAATTATACCTTTTTTCCCATAAAAATGCCATATTATCTCCGAAGCAACTTTTGGCTCATTCGCTACTTGTGAATTAAGCCATCGATATGGACTTTCCACCCCTTGAGAAGTTGTTAAGGTTCATTTTGGAATCGTCCATCTAATGTATTCATAGGCGAGGGTCTTTCATAAATATTACCTTCTGTCAACTTAGTGGGCGACATTTAAAAAAAAATCAATTTGGGGACTTCCATAAAAGACGTTTGAGCACGAGGGAGAGAGAAGGGGGGGGGGGGGTCACCCATTTCGGAAATGTAAAATAGCTTTTTACATTAAAAATTGATCAATATAATCAACATTTTAATGATGTTGGCTCAATTTTGATACTTATTACTACTCTTCTTACGATTACTCGGACATTCTTTATTAACGTCCCCTGCTAGGAAATTGGCCATTGTTATGATTCAAATTCATAAATTAAGGTATTGGCATGCTTCGAGGCAATTTCATTCGGAAAGCTGGACGTATAGGCCAGCCCGTGTTTGTGTTCGAGGGAAAGTCCCACTTAAAAAGTAATGGGTTTTTGGAAAAAGAGCTTGAAAACTTATAAAATTCATGAAAATTGCCATTTGATTTGATCCCACTGATCGTTAAATAACATGTTCCGAATGCATGGATTTGGTCGAAAATGCCAAGCCCAAATAGGCGCCATTTCACCGACAGTATGTAGCGCCCTCTATTGGATAAAAGGCATCGGCTCTCATCGGAACACGTAGACAGGCACGTCATAGAGGGCGCCACCAACTGTCAGTGTCTACTAAAATCTATGGTAAAATGGTGCCAAACTGATTTCCTCGGTTTTTATTTAGTAAATACTTAAAACTAGGTTTATTTATGGTCATATTTTTAAACTCTCGCGTTCTATTGAAAATGAGCTTCCCTAATGTCCTTGAATGGACACTGGTCATCTCGGGAAGATTTTAAAACATACTATTGTCAGGTTTTTTTTTCAGGGGTCGGTGGGGTTTTTTGAAAAATACTTTTGAGAAAAGATTTTTCTGTACTTTTAGAAATGCTGGCATTTTATTGTTGAAAATTTTTCTTTTTAGTGGGTTTTTACCGTTGAAAAATGAAGGGGGAAATAAAAAAAAAGAAAGGGGAAGGATGGGGGTGGGGGGGGGGGGTTAAAAGGGGTCTGGGACCTAATTTTAGCCAATGGGCTCTTTTGGACTGCTGCTGCTACATTTCAACAATTGATGTTGAAACCTTTTATTTTTGATGTCAGATGTCACATGACCCGTCCGGCCTAAAAATAGACCCCTTTTTTCGCCTCCCCATCTGGACCTAATGGCCAACACAGGATGGGAAGGATAAACATATTAGACAGCTGACCAAAAAAAAAGAAGGGTGGACCCAGGCCAAAAAGGGAGTGGGGTAAATACGTGGGAAAAAAATAGACCCCCCCAAAAAAACATGATAGGACCTACATATATATGCACATACATAGATTTCTATTTGTGGGTAAGAATGGATTGAGTGAGGGTGGAATTCATTGCTAGGGAGGGAGATAAGAGGGATGGGGGGGACGTAATAAGGACAGAGTGGACATTGGGACTGACCATTCCATATATTATATAGGTATGGAGAGAAATATTAAACAGAAAGTGGATGGAAAATATGGAGGGATTAATGTTAATGGCATAAAATATAGACATAAAAGAAGGTAATTGAGCCACTGACCAACGTCCATACCAGGCAGGCATTGACCAAAATAAAAATAATACTAAAGTTTTTTATTTGATTTCCTGACACCCCCCCCCCAAATCCTACACCATGTGGAAATTATTTGGGGGGGGGGGTTTAGGAGGGAATCAAGTCCCAGTTTTGAATTTATTATAATAAGGACCATGGGATGGTCAGCTGTCCAAATGTGGGTTTTTGTCCTTGTCCACCCTCGCTTCCAACAAATGCATTTTTACGTGAATAGGTTTTTGGCTAAAGAGAATGACCCCGAGTGACCACTGTCCGAGTGTTTTTTTTTTTTTACATTTTTTCAAAATATGTTGTTTGTCCGGAGGGGTCGATATAAGTTGGCCCTACTGACCATCGTCCAGCGATAGAAAAACAAGGCCGGAATAGCAGATGGCGAGGCTAAAAGAAACAACTGACCAATGTCCATTTATAATGTTTCTCCCTCCCCCCCCCTCCCAAACTGACCACGCACTGGTCTGGTAAAAAAGAGAAAAAAGAAGAGGGAGCTGTATTTCCTTTTGATGGTCAAATTCTTTGGTTCTCTTTTGGGGTTTTGCTTGACCAGTCCCTCGTGTATAAGCGAAAGTGACCACATGCTCCCTCTTTTTTTTTCACCAGTCGATCAGTAGGTCGCTAAAATGGAATGTTTTTCAATGGCCGAAAGGGATTTTTCAGAAATAGACAAGGACCACTGGTCAGCAGCAGGGGGAATAAAAAGCAATTTAGGCATTTTTTTTTCACTCCCACCCTATACCCATCCACTAACTTGCCAAAAATTAATCATTATGTTGTTGTTGTTGTTGTTGTTTTTCTAAAGTAATTTCAGGGCTTTTCTTAGCATCACTAATTTTTTTTCCCCCTTAAAGTTTTGTTGTTTTTTGAAAAAATGATTATTTTTGGGAAAAGTCTTGAAAAAAAAGGACATTTGTTTTAGTTTTAGCTTTTTTTCCGGTGAAATCTAAAAACAGAAGACATTTTTATTATAATTTTTGTGGCATTTTCTCGGAATTTCTAAAAAAAGGTGCTATTTTTTGAAAAAAAATAATAGAAATCTGGGCAGCATTTTTCGGATTCAATGTACAGTTTACTAGTTTAATTAATCTTAATAATGGGTTATTATTTTAATTGCAAGTTGCCAATTATTAAATTAAAATATTAAATTATATTTTCTGTAAGAAAAAAATATAAAAATATATTTTCTGCAGTTTGCTTCGGAAATATAATAAATCAATGCAAAGATATCAGTAGTAATAACTGACCACTGGTCAAAATTTATGAAAGGGGGGGGGGTCAATCCATCTCAAACGGTCTTAAAGAAGCTTGCTACCCTCTTCCCCCCACTCGTCCAGTTTTGTCCATTTATGGGTGACCCCATTCCCCCTTCCCCCACATGATCTTGGGGGAAGAGGGGGGTCACCCAGAAAATACTAGTCAGTGACCACGAGAAGGCGTTAGCTACCAATCGACTTGTTCTTTCATAATTCGGACGGTTACTTTATTGACCTATAAAATGGCGGTCAAAACCGTTGGTCAGAACCCGTGCATACAAAAAATAATGTTTTTAATTGTTAAAGGGGGGAGAAACCCCCCTTCCCCCTTATGGATGTGTGTGTATAATTTACCTATATATATATATCCTTCCCTCGCGCTGCCTTTTGTCCACTCTCTTGTTTTCCTCGATTTTATGATCGCTCATCATTCTCCAAATGACCACCACCCCATTGGTCAACTGGGCATTGGCTATTTTGTTTTAATGTTTTCTTTTTGGGTTTTCTTTACTGCCCAACGCATCCACTTAATTTAGTGATATAGTCATCATGCATGCATATGAAGTTGGGTGTGACCCCATGGTCAAGCATGTCCACTTGGATTAGGAATGAAAGGGTCAATTGATGACCTTTACCCCCTAACGCGACTGCTAAGAGGTAGATGGACTGACCACTGGTCATTCCCCATTAAGGAAAACATTGGTATTGCGGAGTAAAAATCCAGACGTGATTTATCGTTGATTGGAGCTAATGGTCCGGCTATGGTCATCGATGACCTCATCCACTGACCAAATGACTGTTTTTAATCCTATCCCATTTCCTGGTAGGCTACAGTGTTGACCATTCTTTGTACACCAGTGCGGGGGAATGGATATCGACATTTGGCTTGACCATTGTCCACAACTCCATCTTGTGGCAAATTTAATGCATTTTTAAAAAAAATTAATTTTAATAATATTAGTTTTATTAGTATGACTTGGATTATTTTTGTGTTCTTAATACATAACATAACTATGTATAAGCCTATATGGCGCTTTTTTTTAATTAGTTCCTGTAATTAACGTTTTGGCCATAATTTTAATGATGGTCATTTGGCTTTTTCTGTATCAACTAATTATATTTAGGACTATTAATTATACTTAACGGCGATCGTAAATTTATAATTAACCACAGTATAAAAACAATTGAATGGAATTACTATTGAATCCAAATTGAACACATCCCAGAAAGAATTTCATTCAGGGGTCCTCCATAAATGAAGTCCATAATGAATTTATCTTGAATTCAACATTTTTGGGTCATATTTTCATTTATTTACTTTAATATTTTTTTATTTTCAGATAGCCAAAGTGTTGTGGGCCGATGAGGAGCGAAACGTTCGTTTGACCAATGGACGATGGAGTGAAGATGACCGGAAATGAAGTAGGCTGAAACTTCTGCAGTGCCTAGTTTGCGATGGACGGCCCCATGTTGGTCACTTCTGGCGCCGCTTGTATGGCAGGAGGAGGAGGAGGAGGAGGTCGGTCGCATCCAGCGATGGATCCGAGAGTGTCCACCGGAAGGGTCATTTCACCCATCGGCTTCGAAGCCACCATGAGTGTGGCCATGCAACTGGAGAAAGAACTGAAGGCAAAGAACGTGTTTACTGACCCTCGAGAGTCTGAGGCACCCGGGGTGGAGGGTCAACAGCACGCGACCAACGGTAGAATAACCGGAGGAAAGGAGGAAGAGGAAGTGTCCAAAGAGGGAGGACGCATGGACGATGAAAGCCCATCGCTGGCCATGGAGGAACTGATGGAGGAGGACGACGACGAGGAAGAGGAGGAGCTAGGGAGCCTGTGTCCGAGCACCAACGGAAGCTACGACGGCGACGCGTCGCTCGGAATGCACAGCGTGGACAATTACAAGGACGACGACGCGGATCCGTTGCGTCGATCGCACGGCTGCGCCCCGGAGAGGAACGGCAGGACGAGGGTCAACGGACTGAACGGATCGGTCGGACCGGATTCCAGCGAAGGTGACTATTACGAGGGGAGCGACAGTTCCAGACACCACGTGTTCGCCAGGCAGCCACCTCAAGCGGGAGAGGGCGGCGGCGACGAAGGCGACGAGGCGCGACGTCAGTCGGTCCAGTGTCACCTGTGTCCGTTCACCGGCAATTCCAAGTACCAGCTGAATGCCCACCTGAATTCTCATTACGACCACAAGTGCAACCACTGCGATTACACGTCCAGGACGGAGGGACGCCTGAAGAGGCACGTCAAGGACTTCCACTCGGAGCTGCAGTCGCCCGAGGACTTCTCCACGGTCAAAAGTGGACAGGGTGAGGGCGACACCAACGGCGGCAACAACGCCCAGAGCAAAGTGAAGCTGTACCGGTGCAAGCAGTGCAGCTACGTGGCCACGGTCAAGACGGACTTCTGGGATCACAGCAAGAGTCATATCAAAATGGAGAAATTGTTGACCTGCCCCAAGTGTCCTTTCGTCACCGAATACAAGCATCACTTGGAATATCACTTGCGCAATCATTTCGGCTCCAAACCCTTCAAGTGTCCCAAATGCAATTATTCCTGCGTCAACAAATCCATGCTGAACAGCCACATGAAGTCGCATTCCAACATCTACCAGTACCGTTGCGCCAATTGCACTTACGCCACCAAGTACTGCCACAGCCTGAAGTTGCACCTGAGGAAATACGCCCACACCCCCTCCACCGTGCTGAACCCCGACGGAACGCCCAACCCCGTTCCCGTGATAGACGTGTACGGCACGCGACGAGGACCTCGCACCAAGAAGTCGTCGCAGCAGGACGAGCTTTACGGTAATTCGGGCAGCAACGACCTCGTGGCCTTTGCCCTGGCTAGCAACGGTGCCCTGTCACCCTCCTCGGCCGCCCTGCCCTTCTTCTACCAGGGAGGCGGGGCCACCCCCAACGGCTTTCATTCCACGCCGGACGGTGGTCACCCGCGACCCCGGAATCCCAGTCACTCGCCTGCCGCCGGGCCTACCGGCAGCCGTTGCAGCGCAGAAGACGACGGCAAGCAGAGCCCCGGCTCGCGACCGGATCCCTTCGAGTGTGGCCTGTGCGACTTCAGCACGGAGCATCGCGACACGTTCAGCAAGCACATGCTTCTCCATGCTGCGGCCGAGAATCAGGACCTTTGCAATCTGTACGGCATAAGTTCGGACAACCTGCTCCTTCAAGAATCCAACCAGCAGCAGATGGACGCGGCTTCCGCGGTTGCCGTGGCTACGGCACTGGGGCTAAATCCGTCGCAGCAGCAGCAGCAGCAGGCTCATCGCGCAGAACTTTTCAGACAGCACGCGTTCAATCTGCTGCAAATCCAGAATGGTCAAGATTTAGGCCAGCATTACAACCCTCAGAAGGGCTCGAACCACGGGCCGTTGAAAGAGACTTTGAAGCCCTCAAAAGAGGAAAACGAGAAGGCCCCTTCCTCCTCCTCCTCGCTATTGCCCAATCCGTTGGATCACCTGAGGGCCTTCTCGGAGCAGGTCAACGTCAAGCCATTCATGATGAGAGAATTCTCCTCCAGCCTGTTCGCCTCCACCCCACTTTCAGCGCAGAATCCCACCCCCTGTTCGTCGCCGCCCCCCTCTGTCGCGCCCGAAAAGCAGCGAGTGTCGCCGTCGCACAATGGGACGCACGTCAAAGCAACTCCGTCGGACCACCCCAAGGGCGGCCGACGCGGTGCCGCACGACCGACCGGCGATGGCCTCCCCAGCCTGGGACCCCTGGATCTGAGCAGCGCCAAGGGAGTGCCTCACACCTCCTTCTCTCATCAGCTGTTGATGCAAAACCCCTTCCAGCAGCAGCTGCATCAATTCTATCCACTGCCGGCGACGTTCCTGCAACAGCAGCAGCAGCAGCGATCCGGCGCACAGGATGCGTTGGAAATCAGTACGGACGCGTTGCAGCAGCAGCAGCCGTCGGAGGCGTACGTCTCGCCGACGCAAGGCAAGAACAGACGCAAGGGAAGGGCCTTCAAGCTGGATCGGATCTGCATGAAACTCCAGAAGGAACGGGATTCGCCCCCCTTGGGACCGGCCGACGATTCCGCCGAGGAGGACGAAGGGAGCAAAGGTTCCGACCTGGAGGAGGAAGAGGGAGGTCGCGAAAGGAAGCGGTGCTCCAACGGCGTCGATCCCTCGGAAGCCGAAGACAAGGGAGAATTCGGCGACAAGGTGCGACCACCCGAAGAACCCGGCTGCAAGGCGCCGATGGGCTTCCGGGAAGGCGCCAGGGAAGGAGTGAGAGATGCGTGGAACGAGGCCTATCAATGTCCCTATTGCGACATGGCCTTTAGAGATTGTGTCATGTATACCGTACACATGGGATATCATGGATTCAAGGATCCATTCAAGTGCAACATGTGCGGCCAACAAACCAATGATAAAGTGGCCTTTTTCTTGCACATCGCTCGCACGGCCCACCTATGAGTTAAAAAAAAGTATTTAAATTTATGCGCGGGAACCTGAGGTGAATTAATTGCTTTTTATTATTTTAATTTTGTGATTTTTAAATTAATAAGGAAGGTTCTCTTCATAACAAGAGCATTGTTTGATGCCTGATCTCAGGAATACTTCCATGGCTTAATTCACAAGTGGCCAATGAGCCAATTTTTCAAAAATGAGATAATTGTACCATTTGTGATCCTGGAAGTGTCCCCAATTAACCTATAAAGTTACGGATATTAATTTAACTAATAATTGCTAAAGTTACAGAAGTGAAGAGTAGCGAATATCCAACGAGGTATCATCCCTAAAAGTTACGAGCAGTGAATGGTACCGTTCGTTAATTTGCCTTTTAAAATTGCTGGTGACATGGATTTTTTTTACACCAATCCGAGTGGCGAACTTGACAATATTCGCTAATTATTTTTTTTTTGCATTCACTTCATTCAATATGCAACTTAATGAATATGTGCACATTCGCTACTTCGCACTGTATTTTATTTCGCTTTCCTGCAAACTTAATCAAAGTCAAACTACCGGATGTGCATTTTTAAGCCTTTTATTTCTCAAATGACTTCATTAATTTACTAATTTAATTATTTAATAAAAATCAGCACATTCACTATAAAATATATTATAATTAATTTTCATCTGTTCACCCAATTTCACCCTTATAACATTGTTTATTTCGAAATTAAACCTTCCTCCCCGACCCCTAATAACGCAATTATCTCGAAAGCAACTTTTGGCTCATTCGCTACTCCTGAATTAAGCCATTGACTCGATTTGTAAAATCTCATAAATGTTAGCACCATCTGTTAGAAATTGGAGAAACAGCGCAACATTGGAATCATTTAAATTTGGCTTCACTTTTCTTCTATGCAATAATGCATAGAAGAAAAAAAAACAATATTAAAAATGAATTCCCCAATTTTTACAATGTTAATTATAGTTTTTTTAATATGACGGAAATTTTGTGAAATTTTTAATATACCGGTAGTGTACATGCACTCGGTGGCTCTTTTCTTCACTTTGTAAAAAGTGTGGGACTTTCCCTTTAACAATTTTATTACTATTTTAGACGCTCAAAATGTAAAAAAAAATGTTTTTAAAAAATCCTAAATTTTCAGACGGGAGTTCCCTTCAATGCGTTATGGCCCATACGAGCCACCGTATTTTTGGTATCAGTAAGGAATTGTCCATACATTATAATCTATCCCATCATTATTATTCCATGATGGGGTAGTTTGTAAACCTCCATTGGACCGAGACAACCTTTTGACTTTTCTACTAAACTAAACTATATAGGCCTACATTGGTGCATATTTTGCGGTTATTTTTTCTCTCAGGTGCCTAAAAATAAGGTAGAATCTCTGTTTTCTAGTCATTTTTGTAAAATGTACCGATATTATTATAGTGAAATGCCAGTACATGGGGGGTGAGGGAGGGGGGGGGGGAGAGAATAGGTATTATTTATAGATTTTAAAAATTGTTTAATGGGAAAAAGTTACTTTTTTTAAATTTTGCTTTAGACAGGTGAGGCTCCTATTGGAAGCCTGGTTAGGAGAACTGACCAATGGCCTTCAAGAATTGATTCTCTATTTAAATGTACGATTAATTATAGTTAAGGCGCTCCGTATACCAGCTTAATTCGATTTAAGCTGAGGAAATATGCAAAAACTTTCCTAAATATTGACATTTGGAAATGGCCGAATACCCTGTTATTATACAGGGTGTGCGTAAAACTGACAGGTTCAGAATTTTCATTATTTATCGGTGCAGTCGTTAGAGGGCGTTACTTGTGTTACTTCCAATTGACCTACCTTAACACTGAACGTATACCTCTTAATACTAAAAAAAAATAAGAGTTTAATTTTTTGCTCCTATTTTTAGTAGGCCTATACTTAAAATACTCGATCAGTATTAATAATTTTTAGTCAAAAAGGGGTCACTCATAAAATAATGCAGTTTTAAATTTTACTTCCAATTTGCGAATGCAGGCGTGGCTAATTTAACTTGTATTAAAGACACAGATGCTTTGAGCTAGTCTTGACTAACCTTAACCGACGACATAAGTGACCACCTGGTGGCCAGGAAGAAAACTATATAGGAATAGCCAAGAATGTCGTATTCGCTTATCTTCCTAAATTCAACAAAAAAGATCAACTGTTTCCTGGACTTAACAAAGGTTGAATATGGGGAAAATAGTCTAATTGGATCTATTATTTATTTGTACGGGATGCAGATCAGTGTATTTAAGCCTAGAATCCATTGAGCAGAAAACAGAAAGTTTTTCGTTTAAAGTAATTTAACTTTAAATTTTAACTTTAAATGGATTTAGAGCTAAATCCTTTTTGAACACAAAGTTCGAAGATTTAAAAATGTTTTCATTGCACATGCTGATGGGTAATGACCAAGGAGGTTATATTAATAAGGAGATACAGTCACGTGACAAAAGTGAAGCTGGTTTGGTCGCCATTTTTGTTAGCAAATTCTTGTCTGCTAGCATGCTAGCAATGCATTTCAAATGCCAATGACGAGTTAGGCTGCCTATCTAGCGCTTGAAAGTACTTTTTAAGTGTGCAAAGGCATTATTTGCGTACTGTGAAACGTTATGCCGTACCTTTGCATTTATATATTCGTACAACATTCTTCATTAGCACATTATCTATATTGGAACCAAATTATGCAATTTTCGACGAAATATATGCAACTTATGAAATTTCTCTGACGAATTAAGCAAAAATAATTTGATGCAGACGCCTTGCAGACAAAAATGGCCGCTTATAGGCTTCGCCCACACTAAAACTAGCTTCCATATTTTAACATTACGTCTATGGCCGATGTGGCCCCCTGGTAATGACATCATCATGAATGACGTATTAGCAGGCTTTCAATTGGTTGAAGGCGTTCCTGGTTGTTTTTTTTCGCTGTTTGTTGAGTGCAATGTTGAGTTAGTTTGTTGAATTTAGGAAGGTAACAATGTATTTTACACTGACTGAGTGTGTATAACTTAAAAGCTGAGTCATAGTTTTAATAGGGGGTGGACGTGTTGAATTGTAGCCTGATTGGTAACAGTGACCTTGAACTGACCTATTTCTAAACTTCTTGTAACAAAAACAAGTGATTTCTTTAAATACAAGAGTTTTTTTTATTCTTTGCAAAAGTGAATTTCCTGGTAATTTTCATTTCAAAATATTCGCTTAAAATATGCATATCATTCTGTTTGCCACAAAATTCATCAAACTCAATCCCCTGGCATAGGCCTACTATCATCATGCATGCAGAGTATAGAGTTGAATTAATAAAATAAAGTTACCATAAGAATATGGGGGTTGTCCATAAATTACGTCTGTATAAAACTACTGTTTATGGACCTCCCCTTTCCCTTTCTATACAGTTGGAGACCCTCCCTCTCACCCCTTCGACCATATTTAGGACTATATTATAGCATCCTCTCTTTTTCTTATTATCAACATCACCCCGTAGTGAGGCTAAAAATGTCGTCACTCGTGGGACTGCTTCTCTATTCCACGTTAGTTTCACTAATGAAAAAACACTTTTGGGATGAGCATGTTTTAAGTGTGAGGAATGAAATCTTTTAATGTAAAAATACATTTAAAGTAAATTTATATATTAAAATAAAAAAGTATTTTAACAGAAAAACAAATTTAAAAAAAACCTAATTAATTCTCATCACTTTTATTTTGCTTGGTTTTTCTTTAAAGCCCTGTGTATATTGTACTGACATCGTGAGCACAGGATATGTTGATAACAATCTATTTAAAAACATTATATAACATTTATAAGAGTATTTGAGAAATGCGCTATCTAGCCCATAGATATGGTCGAAGCATATTGAAATTCCTAAATTTACGGGGGGGGGGGGGGAAAGGGACCGTTAATCCCCCATGATTCCCAGTGCAGGGGTGGAAACTGGTTTACTAAAAAAAAAACCATTGAGTTTGTTATTAAAGGTGTTTCCCTATCGTAGTTTACACATTATTTTTACTTGCCTAAAAACTAATTTATGCAAGGATGTATTTTTTTAAAACTACCAATTAAACTATTATATATAGTATACGGCATTTCATTAGATACTTCACTCAGTTCCATCTATGCTCAAAGGATTAGGGAACAGAAAAGATTATAACCATTTCAAATATTTATATTATATATACCTGGTACACAACATGTATACAAAACACTTCATTAGAAGTATGTATACCCCACCCATCACATTCGCCCCAGACACCCCACCTTTACCGATTTTGATATATCGCAAAACCATAGCTAGGATGCCACTGGGCGTGCTATAGATATATATTATCCTTGCCAGGTCTATTAGCTATACTATGACGTTTATGGGGCTATTGCTGGGAAATAAGCCTTCCTAATCTTAGCTTTCCCAGCATGCATCACTTCTAGAATAATAAGACGTCTGGTGACCACTGGCCAGAAGCTTTACTAACCTCAGTAACCTGCAGTGCTAATCAGAAATCTGATCTGAAAGAATTGGGCGCCATTTTTTTGTTTCAAACTGGAACATTCCCAATGCACGTGCCAATTGCATTTTGTTCATTGACATTTTCACGTGCCAATTGCATTTGGCTCGCTGAAATGTGCACGTGCATTGATTCCCTATTTAGAATAAAAATTGAATGCAATTCTCTTCCAGTTCTAATTTTGATTAGCCGTTTATAGTGTTAATTTTGGCCATCTGAGGCGTAATTATTTTGGGTTTCTTAAGGTGAATTTGACTACATTTTCTTGTATTTACTTTACATGTGGGCTGATACTTATTATACAGTTTGAGCACAATTTAATCAGCATTTAATGATCGGTAATTTATGGCTTACCCTGCTGATAGTTAAAGCTGCACTGTCCTGGAGAAACTTTCGTTCCAAAATGGGGCTCAGTGCACGTGCATATTCCAGCAAAACAAATGTAATTGGCACGTGCAGTGAGCCCCATTTTGGAACGAAAGTTTCTCCAGGACAGTGCAGCTTTAAATGTGATTTGACGTCATTTTCATCTGGTGACTGAACAGGTTCATAAAGTACCGAACATTTTGGCCACGTGCATATTGCCACAGCCTACTAAGATTTTTTTTTTTATTTTATGCATAATATATTTATTTATAAAATAAAAAAAAAAATCTTAGTAGGCTGTGATATTGCTCTCGAAGTACACCTTTTAAAGGTACTGAGTGTGTAATGCCTATTAAACGTGTTTTTCGCTTAAAAAGTAAAACTGAACGTTTTTAGTTGTAACTGGAATTGACATGCCCAGATTGGGGCAAATCATAAAATCCTGGACGAAGTTTAAAATATTTTTTTTCCTGATAAATGGTGTGAAGCTTCCGTCATTTCGTGTCATATTTTTATGGTGTGGTTTTTTGTGCCAAAGTGTATTTTTGTTTTTGTTTTTTTGAATTCTGTACAAAAGAGTTCCTATACATTATTTTCTTCTGGTTAATACGGGTAAGATATTAATTGTAAAAGTGATTTTTTTTTAAAGAAAATGTTTAAATTATAATGCTGTATGTGTATATATATATATTAATAGTATCATTATATATTCTGAGTGTTTTAATTAATAATAATAATTAATATTGGATGAATTTCAATTCGTCCACGACCATTTGGGGAAATAATAAAGAGAGATCGAGGGCCGTTCATTAATTCTCAGGGATCCGAGATTTGTAATTCCACCCGCTTAACGTTTTGACCCCCCTTTCACTTCAATTTTTGAGGCGCTCAGAAACAAGGTTGAAAATTATTTTTGTTATTTATACGAAAGTTACTATTACGTGTAATTGATATATTATAATTATGTATATTGAATGATACCGTTTGTTCTCTATAATATGATAATAATAATAAGGTATATCGATGTATTATTTTACTCGTGCCCCTTTTTGCTCATTAACGTAATTATCTCTTATGCAAATCAAATTATATCTCTATAATATCTGAAACGGTCAAGTTCCTAAAAAAGGCCTTTTTTTAATGTGTGCTTTAAAATGAAAACAACGAGTGACACGCCGCTGTATTTTGGGGGCAAATGACACCAATGACGTCAAAATACTGCTGTCTGTCGGTTTGCAGTTTTGGGACGTCATTTCCTTCTATTTAAGAAAATGAGAGAATTACCGGGTGACTCAAAAGTTCTCATTAAAATTCCTAATTACACTCGAGTCTTTCATTGCCTTTAAAGTTGGTCTTTTTAGTTCAGTACTTTATGATCCGCTCACTCTGGAATACTGGCCTCGCCGCTATGGTGACGTCACGGTTAAGGTGGTAAGATGGATCATAAAGTACCTGAACATAACGGATGGATTGCTAGATGTCATAAAAGGTTCTTCGGTGTAATTTTTAATTTTAAGAGAAGTGGATTGTTAGGGACATTAAATTTTATGGGGTGCCCCCATTTGCGAGTATATCTAGCGAGGAAGGATTTTGCTTCTGGTCCCGTTGTAATTACCCTTTGTATTAATAACAAAGAACAATTAATTGTCTTTTCTGGTCACTTGATTATAAGCGTGTTTGTTTTTTAAGTGTATTTTCTCTTAATTAGTGATAATTTTAATTATTATTATTCTGATCCAAATTGATGTTCAACACGATCATCATAAATGTATAATGTGCTATATATGTGTATGATTGTATTAAAAACGTCCAATATTGAACAAAACAGTTTTCAATATCTTTTTGACTGTGTAATATATTCAGCTTTAAAGATGGACGTGACTAAAATGTTTCGTACTTTATGGATTTGCCTCTTGCTCGTTCTAGCTCCGTGTGATGTCACAGTTGGATGATGTGAATACGAACCTATACTGAGTTCTCAGCTACGAGCCACCGTAGAAACTGGATTTTTCAATGAGTCAAGTATGTGTATTATTATAGAGCCAAAAAAAAAAAACATTTGGTCCCGTGCTTAGCCGTCAGTTCAGCTTTAAAGAAATTCTTGTTATTAATCCTGGTTCTTGTTTATTTTCAGTTGAAAACCTCATGTAACACATTCCAGAAATCTGCACCGAATGCATATATTGAAGTCCAGTTGCATCATGGGAGTGTTAAATCATGACGTAGCAAGTAGAAATGATCGAGGTGAATAACATGCACTATAGTTAGATTAACCTTAACTTAGTTCATGATTTACCCCTAGCGGCCAAGAATTAAGGAAGCTATAAGTTGGTTATGAACTAAGGTAAGTCCCAGTTCTCTGACTAGTGTTTCAATTTGGGTAAAGAAAAAAAAGACTGACATGATAAAATAATCCCCAAATTACCAACACTTATTGGCAGGCGTTCTTTACTTTATGGACGCCCCTATTTAAATGCCTGCCTTAATTTTAAGCAATTTACATTGGGTCAATCTTTAAAGGAAAATCCTAAATTTTTCTGGAAATATGTC
>JAQIXP010002237.1:0-15644 GCA_034700285.1 Proteroiulus fuscus | reverse complement strand
ACACTCGGTTGAAGCATAGACAAAGTTAATTTAACAATTTTAAAATAGTTTCGGATAGAGGGGCGCAATGGTCGCCAATTTTGTCCCTTTAGGGGGGGGGGCCGTCCTCCCCCCCCCCTTGGATCCGTTACTGTTTCTGTGATTGTGCGAATGAGCGAAAAGGGCAACAGGAGACAGAAGGAAAGGAATACGATCGTGACACTGTTTGGTGGTACTGACCCAGCATTCGCCTGGAGGGTTTTTGGAAAATCACGAAAACAATAGTCAACACAGCCAATCTTGGGAAGAGAACTCAGGTCCTCCGAATGCCAAGCAGGAGTATTAACCACTCAGCCAACCAGGCCTTGCCTCTATTGTGATGGTGTGCATAATTATGTGGTATGTTCGTAATATGTGTAATACTAGAAAGAGTATAAGCAAACCAATTGACTATATTTTCTACTATTATTTTATTATGGCCTAATTTAGTACGAGTTTACATTGAGATTTTCACAGTGAACATGCCTTTGTCGGTTACATACCGGGTATCAAGAAACATCTCTTACAGGATTGTGGGGCATATTGACGAGAGAAAAGTTTTAAAACGAGGAGCAAACGCAAGAAACACAGTCAGACAATTCTCGGTTGGCTAGAACCACGGCAATTTTAAGCACGAATAAATAAATAAGTATTCAACACCTGTTGGGAGTGAATCGTTCTACCGCCGGTTAGGGCTCTGCACCAATCGGTGGAAGGGAGTTGGTATGGACCATTTTTAAGGCAATTTGTAAACTCTTATCATCACATCCTAATAATAATTACAATTTCTTGCTTTTGTTTCGACCCTAGCAAAAAATTATCACAGTGCTGCCCGGGACCACTTTTCAAAAACAGAAAACAGGAATAGGGGAGGGAAGTTACATCGAGACCGAAAAGAAAAGGACATAAGAAGCGGGGTGGGATCAAACCCTGACAAGACTGGAGGAGTTCCGTGTGTACAACTTACACATACTTTTACGCATATATCGAATGGAGAAAAAGTATCTAGAATTTGGTTTTAAAAAAGCCTTGTCAGATTCTCATTACGCCTCCTTTTTAGCGTCCGAGAACTCGTCCTTATCATTGAAGTTGAGCCAGCTCTGTTCGACGATGGCAGCCACCCGTTTCTCATATTCGCGTCTATTTTCCTGATAAAGTTGAGCTGCCAGGTTGTTCGCCGGACTGTTAGGATTCGGTTCGTCCAACAGCGACTGCAACGAGAAGTGCCGAGAAACGTGATACATGCGACGGTCCACAGACGATATAAAAAAACACGAACGAAACGAAAAAAAACAAAAAACGACTGACCAGAAAAAGGGATGAGTGGAGAACATAGCAACATTTATTTTAGGAGCCTCGGCTTCGGGCCGACAACGATAACAAGAATAAAGGCAACCGCGCAGCGAGTTTTAACAATCATGATTGAGGGAAGCGAAGGAGGAGGTTGGGGCTGACACGTGCTGCTATTAAAGACAAAGTGAGACTGGCGCAGAAAGCCTACTGTCTGTTTTACTCGAATCATGATTGTAAATAAGCATGAAAAGGCAATCGATGCAGAGTGCTCCGATAGAAATATCAACGTGATTTTTCTCCACATTAAATGGGGAGATCGTAAGTAAAAAAAGGCTAAGTTCACTGATGTGGTCCACCGAGACGTGCTCAAGCTATACCGTAGACCACACTTTTATAAATTAAATCTTAAGACCATCTAAGAAGTTTTAACATTTAATGAAGCTCGTTCTAAGCTACCGTCAATTCATATAAAGGCAAAGAGCACGCGTTCTGAAGCTACATTTAAAACTAACATCACATTTC
This sequence comes from Proteroiulus fuscus, assembly GCA_034700285.1. Lineage (NCBI taxonomy): Eukaryota > Metazoa > Arthropoda > Diplopoda > Julida > Blaniulidae > Proteroiulus > Proteroiulus fuscus. Next base: position 13,811 of record JAQIXP010002237.1, on the reverse strand, counting down.
CCCGTGGTTTTAAGAATTGATTCGCTTTCTTAAAGGGATTAAGAAATCCTAAAAAAATCTTTTGACAGACGATGAAATAAGTGAGAAAAAATACATTCCTCGAAATTTCAATCATGCCTAGCTTAGTTATCTAATTACCAATGAAATGCTCAGATAAACAAATTTTGTCTCACCTGACGCCCTGGTCGCCGTCATAAGGCTATGCCTTGCCTTCCCAGCATGCATTGCTCCCCTCATTGATTCGGCTCATTTTACTTAATGAGGGTGGTGATGCATGAATGCAAAGAATAGTTTTATGACTTTCCCAGTTACCAAATCTCCTTAAAAATACGGGTTAGTGAATGAAAAATGCAGATAGTGTCCTCTGGGTCCTTAACGTAAAGGCATACTTGCAATTCACCATAATTATAAAGGCATGATCTTGATGGTCGTTTTGCACGGTGTAATGTTCACTCAACAAGTCAATTGCCACCACAGACATCGGGCACAAATAGAAAAAAAAGCTCCACGGGTTACCAAACAATTTTTTAAAATCTGACTAAATAAAGTCCTCATGCACACATTTATGTACAAGATGAAAATGAAGACGCGGATCGGTTTCGTACGACGGTGTAGGCAAAGGGTGTTGATGCAATCGGATTTTATATATAACCATATTTATGTATGCGAAAAATAAAAGAGGAAAAAAAAAAAGTAGTTCTAACGCTCATGAGTCTCTAATCTAGCCAGCTCTGTTCTACAGTTGCCAGTACTCGTTTCTCGTATTCCCGTCTGTTCTCTTTATAAAGTTGCGCGGCAAGGCTATTGGCAGGACTGTTGGGATTCGGATCCCCTAACAACGACTGCAAAAGAAAGAAAAAAGAAAAACCGCTGCTGCATTTTTACCGGGAAGTACAGGTGGCGCCTTAAAAAAAATTGAGCAATTCAACACCGCAAGATAGCGTTAAAGAGGCATTTTCTTTTGCGGAAAGACTAATCTCGCAGCAGAAGGGGCAGGTTATTCTAAGACACATGCTTTTTTAAAAAAAAATGTTGTGGTGCTACTCCGCGCAACGATACAAACTAACTGGTCCTAGCTGTCGTTAGCCCGTCAAATCAAAATGCAAATGATGGCAAAATCCCACGGTTAGTATTGGTGGCAAAGCCACCATGCGGTTATGAGACACAACGAAAAAAAAAATGATTAAGCTCCCCAACAAATTTTAAAACCTCGACGCTCGTTTATAACTGAAAATATCATCGAAGCGCGTCTCGTTTCCCGTAATCAGGAATTGAGGCCCTTTAAGAGTGATAATGGTGGGTCAAGCGAGTCAAATCATGAATCATTCTGCGCTGCTTTGCATCTAAAGAGCTACCCAGCCACCAGCTACACAAAACAGCAAGACAAAAAGCGGAGGAAAGAAGCGTGCGGCGTGACGCTGCGAGTAATATATATATACCTGAATAGAGGTGAGTATTGCGGATACGTCGTACGTTGGACTCCAACGATTTTGTAAGATGTCTAAACAGATGCCACCGTCGGCGTAAACTGAAAAACATACGGGGTACGGCCATCAACACCTCGTGCATTGCCAATTCCCGAAACAACGAGGAAACGCATTCGGCCAACTCACCATTTGGATGAAACATTTTTGAAACGAACCTAACCGTGGGTGGTTTATTTGGATATTCTTCCGTAAATTCTATTGTCAGTTTAAACGTGCCATCCTCGAATGGTGTGTCATGAGGTCTGAAATCAAAAATCGAGCAAAACATGTCGAAAAAGAAAACAAAGAGTGGACCTTCATTTTGAGGACCAGGTAACTAAAAGCGGTACTGGGTATAAAGAACACAGAAATCTCTCTCCATTACTACTGGCCTGCACCCTCACACGAAACTCACGCATGATTTACTTAGAATTCATCAAGATCATTTGAGAACCATCTCCCTCGTCCGGGGTTTATATAAAATCGCAACTTCCTCGAAAGAGAAAATCCAATCGAACTAATATTTTCTAAAATTCGAAGCTAGCTAGGCTATTTACAAATAATGCACACCTTTCTCTGGGATAGCCACCGTCTCGATTGCCGTCAATGCTGCATTGAAAACATTATTTTGGACGCCGATTATTTTGCAAACCGTAAATACCAGTAAATTCCCACCAAAAAAACCTTGCAATCTCATAAATACGATTAGCATTTAACTAGCCCAATTACCCCGCTAATCCTAAAGAAAAACCACAAAATCAAGGCATTCGCTCTAACTTTATATTCCAACAGAATTAAGACTTGACTATATAGTGAAACCGAGCAAAAACACGGCGTAAATATCCCTCTAGGCCCTACTGTACTGGTGATGAGTTAAATTTACTACACAGGCATGCCCTATTTGCCTTCTTATCAAAAGTTTACCTACGAGATTATTCATACACAAAGGTAATATTAGCAGTTGAAATTTTTTAAGCTAGGAACTAGTTTCTTATAGAGTATGTACGTGTGGTGTAATTCGATAGATAAATAGTTGTACTCCTGTCTAACGAAGGGTCCTCAAAATGGACCAATGAGCAATAGCGTGTCGCTTGTTTCTCTTGATCTAGAATGTTTTCTTTACAGTTGCTCTCAATAGATGGCATTGATGTACGTCCATCTTTTGCTCAGTTTCACTATAGCAGACAGACTTATCAGATGTACAGGCAATTAGCTGTCTATTAAACAAAACTAGACAAAAATTAGATATTTTTTTGAATCCTTATCACTGCAATATCCTAACATGTGGCACTTATTGTACTCCATAAAGCTGATTTGGCAGCTAAACACACATTCACCCATATGGCAACAAGAGTGATTAGCAGCCACCTCTCCTCCCCCCTCCCCCCCACACACCTACTCAACATTTTTAAAACAGCAGCAAAACACAATTTAAGTCCAATGACACAAAGAAAATCCTTAGATCCATAAATCGATATAATCAAAATGTTCTTAAAATGTAAGTAAACCTAGGTTGTTTATAATTAATTTTAGGTGTTTATCCACTAATTGCCAGCAATTTTTTTTAGTTTTTATTCTGACTCAAATATTTTTGTGTTATGATAAGATCAACAAATCAGCGTGTTCAGAATTATAAGACTACAGTATTCAATTTCAAAGAAATTTACAACAAATTCTTTGTAAACTGTTACACCAAAGGTTTTGAACCAGGACCATTAAGATCCAATTACCATTTCATTACAATTATTAGTAGATTAGTAGCAACAATTTTTAATTTGAATTGGGAGTCCTAGCAATTTTGTGCCAGAAACTCATTGAAGTTAGCAGAACCAAAACCTTTCTAGAGACTTCCAGATAAAATCGAAAAACCTTTGCCATTTCATTGGGTCACGGCTATGCTCATTTCATATGAGACAAACATCATGAGAGAAAGATCCATCGAGTACAAGACTTAGTGATCTGTGTCAAATAATAAGGTCTGCACTTAAAGCTGCACTCTCACGTTATTCCAAACTTGAAATCACCAATCAATATTTACGATTTTAAAAACTGGGACTATTTGAGAGAGAAAAATTCCTTTACCCGAAATTTCACAACTGGTCTGTCTAGCATACAAACAAAAATGGAGCTTGCTGTGTAAGTTGCAAAAGACGTCATGGGGCAGCGCCTTCATTCAACCATGCATTCAAACATCATTTTGTTCCTCCAACTCAAACTGAAAGGTATTCGCCTGCATTACTAACATAAAACACTGCACCATAGGCAGCTGCTGCCTGATGACGTTCTTCTTTTGCTGCTCATGCAATTAAAAATTCCTAAAACTACTTTTTAATTTTTTTTATTAAATTACTAGGCAGAGCATAGTTTGAAATTTTTTGAAAAGTTTGTTTCTCTCTATTATATGCTCTTTGGGGCAAATAGTCTTTAAAAGAGTCCCACTTTGTAATAAGTGATATTTAAGTTGTTCCCACTATGTATTACATGTACGGTACTAAGATATGAACGGCTGTGACAATAATAATTGCAGCAGTTTCCGTATTGAAGAAATTATGATGTTTGCCAAATGCACATTAGGCGCCATTTTTCCATAATTTCAGCAGACACTAGGGCATGTCCTCTAGGACATGCATGCCCACATGTTTCATGAAAGCTGGTGCATTTTATCCAGGAGAAGGCGCTACACACTGTCAGTAGAAATGGTGCTTAAACTTGGGCTTTCTACTTTCACCCAAATACATGCATTTAGGACATTTTATTTATTGATTGGTGGGCTCAAATCAAATTGGAATTTCCATGCTTTTTCCTAATTTGTCATGCTCTCCCTCCTACAACCAATTTAGAATTTTCAAAGTGGCACTTTCCCTTTAAGGGTGATCGTCCCTTTTAAAATACAAAAGCCTCCAAAGGTATTTAATTAAAAAATCAAATCAGGAAACTTGGCAATGAAAGTGCTGCATACTCATTTATGAGCTAAAGTTTTCGATAGCAAATGTATAACCGATTTATCTCAACATTTCCTACACATGGATGACTCATCTCAAATTCTGTATGCTAACAAATGTAAGTTAAAAGGCTTAAACTCAGTAAATTCAGCAAGTTTTAGAATATCGTGGCATGGAATATAGACAGGCTCAATTTAATACATTAATTTATGCATAAAATAATTTTTTTTTGCCAAACCCAATTCGCTCCAGTCAAGAGCAAACGCATGAACTTTCCCCGGCAGCCGCGCCAACATGAATCGATTTCCCTAGGAAGAGGTTCATGAACTCTCCAAAAAATCAATCATTATTAAGCCAATATGTTAGCAATGCTTTCCAAATAATCTATACTCTATAGCTTATAGAGAAAACATAATGCAATGTGACTGGTGTACACCGTGTACATTCAATTCACGCTATTCAGCTACTAATATGTGACTGCTTGTAAAATATTTACAGTTTTAAGCCAAACCGTCATAAATAACGGGCAAAAGTCAACATAAGAAGCCTCACCCAAACATGCATCTCATTTTTGCTTAAAAAGAAACTCGGCTAGTTCATTTCTTAAAAAAGTGAGGTCAATGTTAGCCGAAAAAACAGTAGACATTGCTTTCACATTTCACAGGGTTCCCACTAACTTTTACCAATTAATTTCCCTGACTTTTCCTGACCAAAAATTTCCAAAAAATTTCCCTGACCAATTTTTAAGATTTCCCTGACCAAATTCAAAAACGGGCAAAGAGATATAAGTGGTGTAGCCTACCATTACATATAGACAATCCAATAAGTACCGTCATGTGGATTACATAAATGCATATGGTATAGCAATTTCACCTCATTTTTATTTCATATTTCACAATTAGTCAACCATTCTTTTGATTTATTTCTGCTCAGCTATTTCCCTGACTTTTCACTAGTTTTTTGCTAAATTCCCTGACTTTCCAGGTGTGTGGGAACCCTGCTGGAACCCCACATCTGAAGTCATTGGGAGGGCCCCTCCCTATGATATCATAAGGAATAACCTTCCTTGGTTTGATATTCACTACATTTTTTTAAAGTAAAAAGTTCAGCTGGCTTGATCTAGCGCTATTTATGTTATGATTTTCTAATCAAAAATGGACACTATCCACCAATTATTAGATTGCAAAAACAACAATTTACTAAATTACCAATGTATTTGTTTTTCCAAACCATTTTTCAAGTATAGAAATACACAGATAATGACCAAAATTACCCTCAAGCGCAGGAATGGCCATCTACGACACATGACCTGTAAGTCACTATTCACCAGCTCAAAAACATTTCTTTCAATTCTCCAGCAGTGTTTCGAAGTGTAGGCCTACAGGTTAATAAACCACTGCTTAGCTGACCCTTAAACTTTGGCGTAAACAAAGCCAACAAATGATTATTTAAAAGTGACACCGAGTGATGAAAGCAGCTGGCATTGTTTGCCATCTTAAAAAATCTGATCGTGTGACTCCGCTATCATCATTTCCTCACTGTACAGTAGGCCTACCATAGACCAACATGTTGACATTCATCTACTTTAAAGGTCTCACCTTATTATAGCCTAGATATTATCTCAAAGTGACAAAATGCCCGAGCAAAGTTTGTTGGAAAATGCTGCCTGCAACATAAGGCAGGACTTTTAAAAGTCGTTAGCCATCTGCGGCAATACAAATGGGAATGTCTCACTTGGCATTAGAACAAAATATAAAAATACGTTAAAAAATTTCAACAGAAAGTACATGTTTTCAAGTTTTACCAATTTTTATACGTTTGCTTTTGCGACATTTTTTAGAAGTTATTGCAACTACTAATAAATTGATATTATTAGTACAGTATCACAGGATTATAAATTGTTATTAATTACAGGATATCTGCTTGAACAATCCATCGGTGGCACAATTCCAAGTTTCACATCTGCATAAGTTTAAACTGCAAGATTTATTCAAGGGACACACAAAGCAGAGTGGAAGGTAAGTTGGCCCGGAATCTCAAGGCTCAGAGTAAGGAAAAGGGCCACTATGAGCAGAAGCTTTATGTTTTAGGGGCCTTGAGCATCCAACAAAATCTTCCCTGACTTCACACTGTTTTTGCGCACCCCGAGGTTCTCTGTGACACAATTTGTCGGACATTGTTAAGGGCATCTTTGCAATATTAAATGATAAAACTTGATCAATTACCCTGAATACCTTAAACTGGTACTTTGGATGACTACAGTCATGAATCAATAGGCGTTTTTTGTTTGTAGGATAACGATGCAGGGTAACCAAAAGGGTTACCCATTCGTGATCTACCTAAATAGGCGGAGTACCAAATGGGATCACACACATTATGGAGGTTTCTTGGGGCCACTGTTTTCTCGCCACTCATGGGTAGGACATAAGTGCAGAAGAAAATGTAGCCACAAGAAAACTTCAGACCGGAAAATCACGAAGAGCAGCGCGTTTGCATTTTCGCGGTTGGGATCTAACCTATGATGGAGTTAAGAACTTCTTGTAGAACCAGTATTTAAATCAATGCCTGGTTTGCATTGATTACACCTGAACAGATACCTAGGGTCTAGAAAAATTGTTTGGTTCCTGTATAGGCCCTATAAAGCGCCAACAATTTTATAGGTAGTTAGTTAGGTTACATTTTGTTGTTTCTTTTTTAACAATAAATAAGAAATAAATTTTTAATGTCGATAAGTATAAAAAATCTTTCAGGTAAATTGGGTTACCGGAACCAAACTATTTTTTTTAATCCTAGCCAGTTGACGCTACAGTAATCCTCAAGATAGGATAGTTTTATTTTGTTTAGGTCATGTTTGGGCTAGTTAGGAAGAAGGGATAGCAAACTGAAGAGCAAGGTCTCAGGTGGAGGTGTTCACTTGTATTATCTCATTCCTTTGGTGTAGCGAGGATATACCTAATGGGGGCATCAGAAAGGGGTTTTGGGGTTCCCCCAGCAGGGGTAGACGCCTATAATAATTTCAGATCATATGGGGAGGGGAGTTTAACCCCCCCCCCCCCAATCTCATTCTACTGAGAATTCATTTCAAGTCATAAATTCCCATTTTAGCAGAACAAAATATTTATAATGCATAAAGGGTTATCTAAAAAAAAAGGGCGTCCCTGAATCGACATAGTTCAGGTTTGTCTAAGGTTCAGGCACATCCAGAGGGAATGGATTTAAGGTTGCTACGGAATTTACGCGTGATCGCAAGTTTAAAAGCAATGGGGTCTAGGCCAAAAATACCCATGAAACACTCGAGAGATTTCTGTGTACTGTTGCAATACTTTTGTGCTACGACTCACCCAAAAATAACAGCATTCCATATCATAATATTATTATCAGTTGGGGCCCCGCTAACGCCCGCAGGGGGATCTTCTTGTAACCTAACAACACGAGAAACAAACGAACTTTATAAAAACCAGACAAGAAATAAAAATTTCGTTTTCATTTCAGTGAAAGGTCAGCTGATGAAAATGAAAAAAGACTGAGCGACGCCATCTTCCAAAAACTGAAAACTCGCATATTTATCGAACGATTTGTTGTCTTTCGAAATTGCACGTACCTTTTAAAATCTCTCATTAATCTTCTCCTAGCTGGTGTAGACATAATAATTTAAAAATGCTTGTATAATTTAGCTTATTTGTTAGTTTTTACAAAAGATTCTGTCAGCCCGAAACACAACCTCCTATACACTCCTTTAGAATAAATTCTAGAAAATGTTTTTCAGCTTGATGACGTAGTGTGGTTGCGTCATACAGAAAAAAAAATGTACGCTACACGCGCGCCACCCCTGATTTAAAATGGAAACATAGATCCAAGCATCCACGGTTCGATTCCCGACTCGGCTAATAATTATTTTTCTCCATAAATTATTAATGCCAAGTATTTATTTAAAATTTAGACTCAAATTCATTACATCACATTTCAATTACATGAACTTGATTATATAAAAAAACATTCCATATGAATGATAATCGCTTGCAAATCAATCAGGCCTAGATGCATTTTAATCATGTTGAATCATTACTAAGAGCAGTCAAATTGGACAATAAAACTTAAACTTTCTGTATTCATTATAGCCCATTCCTTACAGTTTACATAAATTAACAACAGTACCGGTTCTTCAAAATAAGTTCTATGAAACAAACGGATTTTTAAATTAACCAACAGAGCCAGAGACTGAATGGAATTTTCCAGAACATGTAGGCCTATTCTACTTTATTCCTCAGTTGAACGCATAGGATATTCTATTTCTCTATTTAAATTAATTAAGCGCTCCTGTAGCGCTCTATTAAAGCATTACACTCCGGATTCAGGTCATGCACCAGCCATAGGCAGGTGTTCCAAAACCTTGCTCAACCAGTAGGACAAACTATTTTACACTTTATTTAGTATTTCTTAAATAATCTGTATTTTTGGAAATTACCATGCATCTTCTAGAAAAAGGATGCTTCAAAGATTTATATTAAATGATATTTACATGCGAATTTGGCATATCACCTTTATTATTATCATAGCCTCCATTGAGTATTTTTGCATGGCCCAACCTTAGAGGCTATGAAAAGCACAAGCGAGGCTAAAGAGGTAGCTCGAAAATAAAGCTTTCAATGTCCTTCGCGAAAATGTTATGCAAGCACCTGGCATGCGCGAGCCTAGATATGGGCGGGACCAAGGATTTCCACCAATCACAGAAGCTGTTATTAACGCCTTTAAGGTGGAGCTTGACGGTTATTTTTTGCTGGTTTTATGGATTTTCGGTTTCAGAATAAAGGCTGCCGGTATTGCTTTTTGTTTGTGCATTTTTTTCTTACAAAATACCGTCTAATTTCGGCATTTTAAGTTTAAATTTTGTGTTAATTTGTGGATTATAGTGCTTTTTAATACGGTGGTACCGGTACTCATATAGGATATCAAGAAATTCAGGTAAATTACTTGTTTTCTATTAATCATGGCACAAAAATAGTTAAATTCTATACATGTATTTCCCGCCAAAGCTCACTAATTTGAATATTTGAGAGAAGATCAAAATGAAAATATCAATAAAGAAATAAGTCATGAGATTAATAAAATTAATGTATAAAGTCATAGAGAACAAAAGAGTATTTTCCTGTAGACCTCTTATGCTCTAAAGCATGTAACATGTTTTGCCTGGAAACACAATTTAGCCTCTATGAACCTTTAATCTAGCCGTGTATTTTTACAATTGTTTGTCTATTTATTTATTTATTATTTTATTATATAGGCTTAATGCTTTCATTAATAACAGCTGTGCAGAAAACAGTTTTAAACTGTCAACAGTCAAAAGGATGGTCAATGCATTTTTGTCACTTCTATGTAACATACAGGGTGACTCAAAAGTTGTTTCGGTATATTATAGCTCTATAACATAGTATGTGGACTGTCGTCTTATCATTTATTAATAAAAAAAATGTATTAGATAAATAATAACTGTCAGAAATATATAATAATACTGAGGTTCTACAATGTAGGCCTAATACTACCCTTTCAAAAGTATACTCCCATTAATGCATCATTTGATAAAAAAACCCACTTTAGCATTTAGTATTTGGCATTTAGCATTTATCATAGGTGGCGCCACACGTCAATGACAAATGATATGGGCCGCCATTTTAGTATAGGCTAAACTATAGTTGAAGTGTATTCATCACAGATGGCGCTTTACTTTTGAAGGGGGTCTATTCCCATGTAGCCAATCCTATACAATGGATTTTCTCATACAGTTAGGCCTATATAACCATTGAGTTTATATGGTTTATGTGGTTTTAAAAAAGCATGCATGGGCCTATATGGTTGTTATTTTTGTTTTAAGTCCTAAAAACTAAAGTGCCAGCAGTTTATCAAATCCTGAAAAAATGCATTGAACGTTCGCCACTACACCCTAGTAGCTGGTTCAACAAATGAGTGAACTTGAGAATTAATTCCCAATAAAAAACAAGCCTGCTTTTGCTTACAATCATTACCATGAGAGCAGAATACCTGCCAACAAGTACAATGTGGTTCTAAGACCTCAGTAGGCCTACAGTGATAACTTTCCAGTTTACTTTTTTGTTGAACATGCCAGAATCTCCAATGCATTTTACCAAGGTTTATTAATTTCCAGGTTAATGAACGTATTTAAAAAAAACAGTAAAGTGTAATAAAGAAAAATTTAAAGTTTCCTATGAACTACGTAGGCTACTGCATGCAGCCTAAAAATAGTGTGCTAATGGTAGGTTAGGCCTATTTCTTAAGCTTCAGTTCAGTGCATTCATTTTGCCTGTGGTCAACCCATGCATCCCTCTTCCATACAATACAGGTAGATAGAGATGGTCAATGAACTCAGGTGAAGTTATATAATAATTAGACACAAACTAGTGTATGGCGTGGGAGTACATTGTTCTTAAATAAAGCTAAACTCATCATTTCAAAAAGCATATAAGAAGTAGGCAGAACTGTATACAGTTTCTAAATTTAGCAGATGGCCATAGTAACTCCTTTTTCGATAATAATAAAAGAATTAAACCGTTTCCATTTGTTTACAGTACAAAATCGCTCTTATATATTTTGAAGCCAAAATCCTTATTGGCATTCAACCAATATAAGCAAAGGTTAGAAAGGATGCATTTCGTGGAAATTTTCGAGAAAAAATCTTGGAAAAAACTGTTTCAAGGAAAACGTGAAATGACAAAAAATTTCCTGTTATCGTTCAAGTTTATTTTACAATTTAAATTGTAGTCCAAAATAGCATCATAGGCCCATCACAGTATATTCTCAAAAAGTTATTTAGGCCTATGTATGCAGTAGCCTATTTTAAGTTATAAGAAAGCAATAAGCTTAGAGTGTATAGAAGTTGTATAGTGTTGAGAGAATTTCCCAAATGTTTTGTTAGTTTTGTCCCCTTGGTGAGCTGCTTTCAAAGGGAATTTGTCGCTTTTGGAATTCCATTTTTAATGGAAACCGCGCCACCTACCAACAAAGTTTGACAATGTTCGCAGGATTCTAACGTGTTATAGTGTCTCCCCCTAGCTAAAGGTTGAAACCTATTTTTACAAGATGGGTTCTCCTTGCAAATTTTTTTGTTCGAAAATGGGGCTCAATGCACGTGCATATTCCAGCAAACCAAATGTAATTAGCACGTGCAGTGAGCCCCATTAATTTTGGAACTAAAATTTTGAAAAAAGAATGCTTGCTAAAGTAAAGTAAGATAATGCTATTTGGTTACTCTTAATTCAGTTAACTATTTTCTTGAACCTAGTATAACACATTAGCTGGAGTGTTTTTGGAAAACGAAAGAGTGAACTGGAATGTTATTAAAAATAGTTATAAATACAAGTTGTCCCTGCAAAGGCTATTCAAGGTAGACGGCTATGCAAATATTATCTGGCAGCACACTGCCCATCTCTTTTTGGAAGCCATTTTATAGATTAAAAGTTTAGTTATTGTATTGTGATGATCTTAGAATCAAGTTGAAACAGTCTAGAAATTAATAAAAATATTTGTCCATTTCTGTGCTAAAAGGAAAATGAAATTTGATAAAAATGCATTGGTGTTGGACAAATTATCCCCTACAGTCTACACTATATAATGCAATCCAATGCATTTTTCTCAGTTACACTTATGAGCGACATAACTTGACAGCTTTTCTTCAAACTATTTGGGGTGCATTAGACTTACTCAGGACTTGAATAAAAAGTTACTATAATACTAGGATATATATATATAGTTATAATAGCATATAAAACGAAATGGCTTACAAAAAAGTGGCAAATTTACTAGGCCTACTCTCCATTCCAACAATAACTGTTGAACCTGGGCCAGCCACCTAGAGCCAGGTTTTATTTTTAATATCTAGGCCTATGATTACTATTCAAAACAAGTTGCTGTTTGTAAATTAATGTAAACATCATTGTTACATTTTAATTACATAAGAGCAACGCTGCAGTTTTGATAAACAAGACCTTTTCAGCAAACGAATAAACCTGAACCAATCAAAAAGAACCCATTTCTGATTAATTAGTTAAACACTAACACCATAATTATGCAGAGCTATTAGTTTCAGTTCGCTCTTTTCTTGAACATGGCATATTGATACAGTTTACCAACATTACTACCGTATTCCACTAATATGGTACATACAAAAATTATTATTTTTTATAAAAATAGTCAAATTTTACGGACTGCCGAAAGACTTCTAGGGTTTCCAGGCTCTCGGACAGTAGGCCTAGATTGACCTCCTTTTTTTTTTAGTGGGCCATGGTTCCCTCATAGTTTAGACCACCCCCTATATCTTTTCAATTTTCGCCTAGGTGAAAGACCTGTAATAATAATTAGCTTTTACCTACATTTCGTTTTGTACCTACTACCTAGTTCCGCCCGAAGCTATACAAAATGCATTAATTCCAGTTCGAGTGCCATTAAAAAAATGAAATCGTGATTGCTTAATAAATATAATAATTAATTTCACTCTCGTTTCATTTTTTTCTTAACAGGTTCATCAATCACGAAAATTTTAACGATCTTTTTTCGAGCTCCTAGATGGACTGCCTGAACGTCATCACATCCCGAGGATTGTGCTTAAAGTAAGTGTGAACCTGCATGCGGTAGTTCAGTAGTCCAGTACCTGTGTGTCCCAAAAGCTTTGTTTGACCTGGAAAGTCAGGGAACTATAAAAACCTAAACCATTCACAAAATTGGATTATACGCACGCATTCTCACGTAATTTTTAAGTTTTTGAGAGGAAATTCGTAATCAGGATTCCCATAATTAACCTATGATGAGTTGCTGCATCATCTAGCAAGCGTGGAGAAATTCAACTCCAATTTTTAAAGCTTTTTTTTTTGTTTCCTCGTAAATATTATACTATATTATTTCGTTAGCACGATTGCCAGTCCCGGAATTAACGTTGGCTGCAAAATGTCCCAGCCAATGGGATTTCACATGGATACAATGGAAGAACAGCGATTGGAGGGTTGCCATCCTTCTCAAAATGGATGTCATGGTGAGTGACCGTATTAAGAAATTTAAATAATAAACTCTTGTGTGTGTATTTCGTTATCCGGTTTGATCGTTGAAAATCTGGCATTTGATCTGCATCGAAAGTAAGTTTTAGCTAGCAAAAATATCTTGGACGCAGTTTGCATAATTTATTAGCCACATCAAATTTACATCAAATTTATGTTTTTATTTACCCGGTACTGAAGAATAAAGTTGTTCAGTTTTATTTAAAGGGACAGTCTCACTTTGAAACAAGTTGGTTTTAATAAAAAGAGCGTGAAAAATTATAATTCAAATGGAAATTGCGATTGCATTTGACAATATCTATCAATAAATAAAATGATCCGAATACCTGGATTTGGTTGGCAAT
>JAQIXP010002236.1:0-15644 GCA_034700285.1 Proteroiulus fuscus | reverse complement strand
GAAAGCATTTTAAATAAATTCAAATCTAAATAATAATTTGTAATTGTTGCGTCAGTTACGGTGGAATTGCCCATAAAAGGTCAGATATTGCTGTGAAATTGAAATTTCATGTCTAATCAAAAAGAAAGGAAAACAAAATTAGACCAATTTCCGAATTGAAAGGCAAAAATCTTTTTCTTGATTTATACCAATTCCATTTTACTTGCAATTTATGGTTGTCATCTTACCAAGTGAGGTGTTAGTCTGATAGTTAAGGTGATGAGCTATGCTTACTTGTCTTAGGACCCTGGATTCAGTCTATAAGAAGGCTTCATATACCTATTTTTTTAATGTGGACACAATCACTATCACTGGTACCTATGTTAGGAATATGTGCAAGGCTTTAAAAGTGATTTGAGGTACATTATCACTGCCAGATAAGGGTAGTGCTATTAGGGTGATAATACAACCTTTGGGAGTTATATGTGTATATTGGACAGACCGTAACCGGTCTGTCCAAAAAAGTAGTTTCCATAATTTTTTAGTTTATAAGTTAAACTGGCAGGTTTTGTTACCGTTCTGCACTTTAAGAGTGGTTTTCCACCTGTTCATACTGTTACCAACATGTGCATGCCGTTCTATGCTAAAAAAAAAAAAGCATATTCCGCAAAGAAGAGCAATTTGCATTCATGACTAAGTGTAGCCTACAATTATCACTAACAGATGCATGCAGAATGAAAGGCACGTTCATTCTCAAAAGCAAAATGCGGGTATCGTGTATAACTTCTACAATTATGATTTCCTATTTCGCAGTTGTAAACTACCTCTCGGATAAATGTCGGGGTCCGGTGCAGTCAACCCATGGATTTTGTGACAAGAGTGGACCGCTTCACCAAAAGTGGACTAATTTTCTTGGTCATCCTCCTGCTATATTTCCTCAATGTATTTCTGTATCCGAGTGTCTACTTGGAGCACACCTATCAGTCGACCACAATCCAACCGCAAGTTTCAACACTGCCCTCTAGTGGCGTCGATTTGACTTCCTTGAATACCTCGTGGCGCATGTCCAACTTAGTAGATCGGCATGACTTTCGCTTCTTAATGAACAACCGCAAGTGTGAATCCAGCCCTTCTGTTTTCATGATTGTTTTTGTCCACAGCGCCCCTAGCCACCGCAACAGGCGGCACACCATCCGGAAAACGTGGGGCCAAGAGAATGACTCCATGATTGGGGACACCGTGCGGTTGGTCTTCCTCATGGGAGAGCCAAGCACCGCAGCCTTGCAGGGGGCCATAGAGATGGAGAATGCATCTCACGGGGACATTGTGCAGGGCAACTTTTTAGACACCTATCGGAATCTTACCTACAAACACGTGATGGGGTTGAAATGGGTATCGCATTTTTGTCGCAATGCCCAGTACGTGTTTAAGACGGACGACGACATCTTCGTGGACATCATCCAGATCGTGGACTATTTGAAGAAGCTGTTTGCCAAAGCGCCCCCTCCCAACCTCATGATGTGCATCCAGTTCCGTACGCCTTTCGTGAAGAGGAGCCATCGTAGCAAGTGGTATGTCCCCGTCAAAGAGTACCCAGATAATTATTATCCGTCCTACTGCTCTGGCTGGGTCGTCATCATGTCCACCGATGCCGTGTTCAATCTGTACTTGGAGTCGGCCACGATCCCGTACTTCTGGGTGGACGACGTGGTTGTGTCCGGCATCCTCGCTCAACGGCTGGGCATTCAGCATGTGCGGCTCAACGATCTGATCCCAAGCTCACTGAGCTCCTTTACAAGGGGGTTCACTAGTCGCCAAATGGGCAAACAGACTGAAGCACTGTTTGCCTTGTCTGAAACTAACGAAGCCACGATTTATAAACTGTGGAACCAAACTATGCAATATTACCAAAGCCTTAGGAAATGACCAAAAATGCAATACGCTTAGTTTAATATCTCATTGTCTTGTCCTTTTTTATTGCAGAATTTAAAGTGAAGATACTTATATTTAACAGATCTATTCAAGATGAAATTATTTTTAGCTAATTGAGATGGTAGGATGTTTGGAACAACTGATTTTCATTGTGCAAGAGGCTGGTCGAATGCTCCAGCGAGTTATTTTTTGTCAAGCAATATTCAGGTTAGGAATCTTGATCTTTGAATCTCTTGCAATTTTTAGCAAGCTAGGCTAACGACAATTTTCTCACAAAGATTTTTGTACTAAATATAAAGCATTTTGAAGATTAACAGGCAATGTAGCTAATTTATCAGGTTAAAAAAATTGGGATGGTCTCCTTTAGCTTCACTATTTTTCAAGACCATCCTGGACAAAATTGCAGGCCTATTCGACCTCTTTGTTTCCTTAGATCTATGAAAAATCTAGCAAGCAGGTTTTGGCCAAAAAAATCTATCAGAATGAATTGGCAGCTCTAAGCTAAAAGAGGGAACATAACTGGAGGTACAAATTTTGAAATTTATTGATTCTTGAAAGTAAGGGGTGTCGTAATTCCTGTATTAATTTTTACCAAAAAAGAACGTTTTGTTGAACTATTTCAGCAGTCACGTTATTTATACATGGATTGTTCCTTTTCTTCAAAGTATGTTATAGTCAATTTGTAATGAGGATGCAAATTAAGGTTTCTTTTATTTTGTTACACTAAAATGTTTAACGAGGCATAAATGCAAATATTAGTTAACGTGAATCTTATTAATGCAAAAATTTGTTAACGTGAATGCAGCTGTACGTCCAATGCCAGCAGTAGCTTATTTGTTAAATGTGCTACAATCTTATATACACTAATCTTTAAATGAAAAATACCTAGACACAAATGATCCTATTTCAAAATCAAGGGGTTCAACTGCAGTAGCCTATACTGTTTCTCATTCTAACTTTGACTAGATTTGAGTTGCCAGATTTTAGGTATAATGTTTCATAAAAATATCTCTTAGTGGGGCATTTATGTTGTCAATTTTCACAATATTCCTCAAATCTAGCCAAGTTAGGGGGTGATGTAGTGTGGCTCCTGATAATTTGTCGTCATTCATAGTCATGGGGGCATGATTCTCCCACCGGCACGCAAGAATATGGATCTGAATTAGCAAAAATCAATCATTGCAAATTGACTCATTGTTTGTTTTTGTACAAATGTGATTTCTATTCATGTCTAAAAAGGGAACTATCAGAACAACCCTTTGGATCGAGCTTTGTGATATCAATCAATTGAATAAATATAGTTTTTAGTTAGTTTTTTTAATTTTTTGCACGAAATGATCGCACGGTTTGTTTGTTCTGATACTTCCGTCTGGCAACAGTTTGAAATTTAAGACTTGAGTATTTGTATTCGAGAAACTGGAATCTCTCGCTTAATATGCCAAAAACGATATTGTTCCTTGTAAAAATATATTTATGACACTTAACAATATTAGCCTATACAGAATCAGAGAGAATTGATTATGCCAAATCTTGAGAGCTTGAAGTAGAGATAATTTGACTATTTGCATACAACTATTTACAGAATATGCTGATATTTGCATTAGTCAGTCTTGTTTCTTTTCTTTATTTACTAGGCAAATTTCCTAGTTTTTATGGAAGTTCTTCGATAAGATTTACCAAATTTGTAGGCCTACTATAATCTAAATAATTATTATAGAACTAAAGGGTTAGTCTTCTTGTGGAACTTCCATATCAAAAACAATCTAATTTTGACAATTTATGCTGAAAAAATAAAATGTTGACATGAAAAGCAGCTATGCTATTAGCCTTTGTCGTAAATATCTCCTTTCGTACCTAATTTATTAATATTACTTGTTAGTTAATACCTTTCAAGTTTTTATCGATGTTACAATGGCATAATGCTGATCTGCTATTTTTGTAACGTAAGGTCATCATTGTGGCCATTCACTGGCGTAATGTCTCCTATTACCGTGCGGTATTCAATGGGATCAGTTTGATGTCATCTGTTTGTTTGTTACTTAATTTAAATTTATTGTACATACAGTAGCTACATACAAATAGCATGGTGTTGTCAAAATATTCAGCATTAAGTGCCTTTCAAGTGCTTTAATGTTACAAATTTTATTGTGTTTTTAATGCCATTAACTCTAGTATTTGCATTACATTGAATATATTTTCTTTCCCTTTGATAATTAAACATTGCATTTCTTCTGAATCTTAGTTACCACCGCTTATTCCAACCATATTTAAAATCATTATTAGAAATATTAATTGCACTTTTACATCTACTATGGCTTTTTTTCCATCGTTGAATTGGACATTTAACCTTGCATTGCTTTTGCCCCATTTCAAAAGGTTGTCAGTAAATCCGTGGTGTATTGAAAAAACTGCAATAGTAATCAAGTAAATACGGTATTATAATTTGTTTCAACAAGTTTTGAACATCGGGACTGTTGTCTGGTAACACTACTACTGCTATGGTAATAGTGCTGCCAGAGCTCCAGGTCCAATATTTGTTTAAATGGACTATTCTTAATAAGTTATTTTAAACGGCGACAGCTTTCTTTTTGAAAGTCCAATTATTTTGCTATTTCTTTTGTATATTAAAAAGTAGAAAACAGGAAAGCAAATTTCTGGTAAACAATAGACTCCATTGGCATAAATTTATCATTTGTTTATGTTTTACAGAAGTTTAGTTTGTTAATACATTTTTCACATTTGTAATAATTTTTTCACATAAATCCTGCTCGAGAAATTATTCTGAAAATTTACATTGTGTTTTTAAGGCTTCCTAGAATTCTTGAAATAATTAAAAATCAAAATGGAGACTATTGTGGCTAGTATGTTAAAAAGTAATTTCATAAATACCCGAGCATTTTCCAGAGCTTCTGCAAAAGTGTATCCGCCCAAAGTAATTCCCACTGGTTTTATTTTCAGGAATTCCACATAGATTAAGTAGTTGATGACAAGCTTTAAAATAAGTTTTAATGAATATACCATTTGATTACCATTTTATGCATACTTCATTTGTAGGTTTAGCATAAATACCTGTTTCATCCAAACTGGTCCTAGAAATCTATCGTGATTAACCAGAATAAAGCTAAGAATCCGGATGGAGCGGTAAAACTAAATAAATTATGATCATTTTAGATTTTTAATTGAAACGGTAATTTTTTTTTTTTGATAAAGAGCGTACATTTTCAGCAAAAAGATAGTTCCGCAGTAACATGAAGAATTTCTTATGTTAAATTTGCAGAAAATCCGATGGTCTAATTATGTAAACAAAACTGAGACCCTTTACAAAAGCATCAGAAAAAGCTTTGGAAAAATTACGATTTTTTCTAATAAAACTGTAATTTTTATAGTTTTTTAAATTCTATGATTGAAGTTTTTCTGGGAGTAATCCACGATTTTTGTATCATAATACATCATGGTTTACTTCAGGTTTTAACATAAGAAATATCGGGAAGACTGCAGAAATTTGAAAAGCTTGGAACTATGGAAGTTTGTTTACAGGTTTATGCCATGAATACATTTATTTGAATTTTAAGAATTGCACATTTCTGCTCGTGTGTTTTTTTGTTTTAGGAGTATGGATTGTTTAAGTTTTGTTTCTATTTGACGCATGCTCATTTTTAGATTAATGACTAGTATAAAATTTCTTACATACCTCTTGATTTAGCTTTGAAGCTGATATAATCCATAGTATTGCGATGCAATACATTGCTATGTTAGAAATACATGAACAGAAGGCCATAATCTTTTCGTCAATTATTCCATAGGTGCAGGCGGGAATGCGCAGGACCATTGAAACGGACGAGATCTGGACCAAGATGACCATAAAGGGAATTTTGGAGAATACCGTGTCGATTAGATCGATCAGTACTTGCGTCTCTGCATGAATGTTGACGAACTGGACGAAACGTTCTGCCGCATTCCGCGTGGACTGAGCATTTTTGATACTCTGAGTGGCCATTTTTAGGTTATGTCGAAGCGTGACACAACAGATAAAGGCAAAGGCCGTGCAGGCAAAACTGAAGAAGCAAATTGCAGTGAAGAGAGACGTGATTGCGCAGTAGAAACTGAAGTAAAGCCACACCGTAGATGTGCAGTGGCGGTTTAAGGCGGCGTCTTTGTAAAAACGGCAGAATGCAAAAGTGGTGATGAGGTAAATGATAAGGACCATAAGGGAAAGACTGACCGCTAGCACGATGAAGACCACTAGCCTTCTGGCATACAATCTGCCCTTGTTTAAGGTGCGTAAATCAACTTCTAAGTTGCAGAGCCGCTCTCTGATCTCGTTGAATTTGTCCGAGTGATTTCTGAGAATCAGCCGAGAGAGTCCGAAAGTAAATAAATTTATTTTCAACAGGTAGAAGTAGATTGTGGAACCCCTGCTTGAATAGTACGGGTCTACCACCAGCATGCAGTAGATAACATAAGGCAAAACGCAGACGATGTCCACCGAATACGACAGAAATCTGAAGAACTTGCGCCTACATGTGGTCGCCCGAGTGTCAGGTATTTTCTCGGCAAAATCGAATCCGTAAAATCTCAAAAGTTTGAACAAAATGGGCATTGCCTGGCCCAATTTGTATTTCTTTGTTGGGTCCTCATGCTTCTTTTTGCCAACTCGTCTCAGAAATTGACCCAACTGACGGTGCGGCCGCGGTGGCGATGGTAACAGTGCAGGAATCTGCGCTTTCGTCTGGGATATCCATCGTGGGCGCTCTGGAGGCAGGGGAAGACCCCGAACGTTCAACATCAGGTCCGCCAACGATTTGAGGAGTTGCGTCGGGATATCATGTTTGTTAGATGACCTCTGGCCCTTTGAATTGGCCTGCATTTGGATACTTCAGAGAACGCGACCTGGAGTGAACTACTTTTTAAGAAAGATGGAGGAGCTTCCTAATGGGAGGCAGCAAATGCTAAAGAGGTGGGTCTCAATTTATGGATTATTGGTCTTTACTAACTATCTGACTGTTGTTAAATTTGCAAGTTAGCTTGTTGACTGGTATTTATGCTAAAACAAATTCAGAGGTGATATTAAAATGCTGTGCAGTTTGAATTAACACAGTATTTTTGAACATATCACTACACATTACCGTGCTTGAAATATTACTCACAAATTAATGCTGATGCAATCCCCCTCGACCTCTCTCTCTGAAGGATATTTTGGTTTATATTTTAAAGGCATAAATAGCAATTCAATTTTTAATGTCAATACCCTCTTCGATAATGTTGATGGCTATAATGAATATTGCCTCTAAATTCAGATCAAGCTCTGTGCCAGATCCTAGATTTAATTTACCTAAATTGCAGTTCTAACAGGAATTAATCACAACACATCGAGTGTAGATTCTTTTTTAAAGTTTTATGAATGGAAATAGGCCTATGTGGCTTATAGAATCAGCACATTACATTTCTGTACTGAACTGGTACAAATGCCCTGCATAGATACATTGATTATAAAATTGAATTTATGGAAGCAATTCTGTGCAGATCATCCTGTGGGAGTTGTAGTCAATTAGCATATTAGCCAAGAAACGTTTGTTGCCGGACAATTGGCGTCAGAAGAGATGTTCCGAGTAAAAGCTGTGTGGGTTTCCATTCACAGCAGTAATGTAAATAGATAGGCTATATATGCAGCTTAAAATGAACTTAAAAGTTTGCTCTTCTTTTATCTTTTCAAACATCGGGCTTCCTTTAGCGTTTAAAATCAATATTGCTTATAACTCCATTGTAAATGGTTGCGAGTAGCTTCTGAAATGCTATATTGATTTTTTGATAAATTGGAATATTGTAGGCCTACTGTACCGTATTGTATTGTTAGCGTTAAGACATATAAAACTAGCTATTGTTTGAATAGTCAACAGAGTTGAATTGCTGATGACATCACTGATGACATTTTGAATAAATGTCTTATTAAAAACAACTTTTGTTTACTAGTTCAATTGATCTGCCATTTGTTGGAAGGAAAAGTCATCAGGTGTGAACATGTTTGTGGCACTTGTTTTGGGTGTTCTTGCGGGGTTAGGCTTTTCTGGAAATTATTATTTCACTAATGAAAGTTTATTCTTTCTTTTGTGCTAGTCAGGCATTGCTATGTGCTGAGCTGCAATTCTTTGTCATCAGTGAAGTAAGAAACAAAATGCCATTATTTTATATTCAGGGAATGCTACCAAATACAATGAACGAGTATTACATTTAACAGGGTTAGTTTTGTTAATTGAATTACTTACTCTTATTTTCAAAAAAGTATGATCAATTTATCAAGTCATTTGCAATTTATTGGTTAGTATTTAAAAAATATTTTTTCGTATGGTGTGGGAACTTTTAAGTTTTAATTATGTTGTATTTTGTCCTTAATTAAATTATTAGATTAATTTTCAGCATATACAGCATGTTAAAGAGACAGTTTTGGATTACTGATATGCAAAACTTTTCAAATGTTATTTACTTCTTTTGAAAAAAAGAATTATGGATTGAAAATGGATTATATGAGATTGCAATCCAGAATAGTTGAGGTGAATGCATTGATGCTTTTTACACCAAATCATGCTCCCAGCTTAAGGATATTTTAATACGGTATATATTTTAAAGATATACATGTAAATAACAATTTTATTTTGATGTCAATCTCTTGGATGTTGATGTTATTCATGAATATTGCCTCGTAATTAAGATTTCTCTGGGCCAAGTGATCGAATATTGCTTATAACACTAGCTGCAAGTAACGTCTGAAACTGTATTAATTTTTCGATAAATTGGAATATTGTTTTGTAGCATACTTACACATGTTAGACCTAAAACAAAATAGTTTGAATAGACAACCGAGTCAGGGAATGGGCATGACTTCACACTCTGCCTGTCAATCAGAATATACGGGGTTAATAATTCCTAGACCATTGCTCGTTTGTAAAATTCCACTGTCATTCCAGCCTATTTCCAGGAGCTTTCTTGAACTTCTCACTTGAGGGGCATGTCATAAACAGGGTGCTTGATTCAACTGAAAAAGAAAATATTAAACCCATAAAAAATTGAATTAGCTGATTTTATATTTACGAGCTGGTATTTTATTGATATATGTTTTATCGTCGTTATATTACTAAAATATATATTGCATATTAGGGGCAATCAACTCGGAGTGCACTTTTGTGATGTGTATAATTTATGATGTAGCATATGGCTAGAACAGATGCTGCTTGCTTACGTTATACAAAAATCTCAAAATTCACCAACTGAGAAAATTGAATTGATTACCTCTATTCTATAAAAAATCTTTTAACTCTTTTTTGACATTATTGATTATTGGAATGTTACCTGCAGTTCAGAATAAACAGTTACTTCAATGAAAATACTTATTTGCTTGATTTTAAGCAAATATACTTCACTTTGGTGAATCAGTGAAATAATTTGGCAGGTTGTCAGCAGTTGAGATATATTATAATATGGGTTAAGGCTGGCATTTATAAATTCTTTATATGTGTGTTTGAAATCGGTTTTGTTTTGAAAAGCTTTTGCATTTTCAGTTTGAATTTTTTACATATTAAATGCTTTCATTTTAATATGTCACGCTGAGTTTGCTTCTTTGTCCAATTGGAATAAGCCCAGGTGGAGTCATAAAATTATTGTGTAAAATTATTTGAATTTCTCAGCAATTTAAGTTAACAAGCCACATGTGGCATGATTGTGTTGATAGTTTTCACCATAGAAGATAACTGCTGATGACATCACTGATGACATTTTAAAAAATATGTCTTATTGAAAACAAGTTTTTTTACAATTTCAATTGATCTGCCACTTGTTGGAAGGAAAAGTCATTTTGGGTGTAAAATATGTTTGTGACACTTTTTTGGGTGCTCTTGCTAGTGGATCGGCACCTCTGGAAATAATTATTTTACTAATGAAAGTTTATCTTTTCTTTGGTGCTTGTCTAGCATTGCTGGTGCTGAGCTGCAATTCTTTGTCATCTGTTGAAGTAAGAACCAAAATACCGTTATTTATATTCAGGAATGCTACCAAATATGATGAACGAGTGCTAAATTTAAAAAGGGTTAGTTTTGTAAATTGAGTTGCAAAAAAAGCATTATTATTAATTTATCAAATCATTTGTAATTTATTGTTTAAGTATAAATTTACAATTCTTTTTTATCAGAACTGATTTGTGATAATAATTTTGCATTTTGTTTTCAATTATTTTGATTTAATTCCAGCATGTTATTAATATTTTTGATGGCATTCCAGAATATAATTTCATCATATAAATATTTTGCATTTGATTAATTTTCCAAAATGTTGATTTTATTTTATTAAGGTACCTAAACAAGCATCTACGAAAGGTAATTTTTAACCTATTTAAACTTCTCTCTAATAATTTTGTAATAAGTTATGTAATTTTTATTTTTGTTTGTTAGTAACAGGCGGAAATTCGTCTCACTTGTGCGGTATTGAAGTAAAATTTTGAAGCACTTTTGTCAGGATGATATTTAAAAAATGGTTCAGAAATTTCCTATTTTGTATAACTGATATGCAAAACTTTGCCAAACATTTAAAATTTTATTTACTTCTTTTGGGAAAAAAAAATGCATCAAAAATCTCCTCAAACGTTAATAAGGTGAATTTTTTAGAATGTGGATTACGGGAGAGATTGCAATCCAGAATTGTTGGTGGCGAACGCAGCAATATTCAAGAATATCCATGGATTGTGAGTGTTTTAAACACGTTTTGTTCAAGAATATATACCTAATGCCTGAAAATAAGCTAAATTCTGCAAAAAAATAATTAAACTTAAATATTTGTTTTTTTCTTTATATAATTAGGCTGCCATCACTGCTTTTGGGACCATCTTCTGTGGCGGTGCCTTAATTGATGACCGCCATATTCTGACAGCTGCCCATTGCTTTAAACAGTTAATATACAATTGGTTGGCCACAGTACATTGTGAGCATTTACCAACTAATTGATATTTGTATTTTATTAGGACTCAGCTCATTCCACATGTTGGTGTTCGCCTGGGAGTAACCAGTAGGGAGGAAACCGGTGACTTGTATGAAATAGACGAAATCATTATGTTAGTTGCTCTTTAATTTTTGAACTTTTTCAAAAGTTATGTTTGTTCTTTATTTTAATCTTTGTTTCTGCTTTAAATAGAAACAAGAAGTACAATAAAAGTCACTCTGGATTTTTCGACATTGCATTGATTAGATTAAAAAAAAGAGTTCAAATTAGCAATTTGATTCAACCGATTTGTTTGCCAGCAAAAATGGAGGATTATGCTGGACAATTTGGCATTGTTGCTGGATGGGGCGTTTTACAACACAGTGAGTTAACCTTGTTTATTAATTTACTAACTTCTAGTAAGAAATAGGAAAATTGAAAATGTGGGATTATCTGCTATAATAAAACCCAACACAAGAAAGGTGAAGATGTGTGCCTCTACTGGTGATGAGGTGAACTAATTATAAATAGCTGTTTTGTTTACTGATGTTCTCAATAGATGGCATATTGAAGTCCACTTTTAATTAGTTGGGTTTTACTATAATCATAGCATATAAATTGGCCAATTTATATGCTATGCTATGCTATAATACACTATAGTTATATTATTCGGGTGTTTTTTACATTCTATGCTGATAACATAAAAATAAGCTTAAATTATTTTTTATCAATATGCCTGAGATATGTTTACAATAGACAATATTGACATGAAATTAATTGTTTTATATTTGCTAAAACTAAAAAGTTAGAATTTTTTTCTGAACAATTTTAAGGCTTTTTGAATTGAAAGAAGCCTTAAACAAGCTCTCACGTAAATATTCATAACAGTTGCCGTGTACGTACCTGGAATGCGGTATCCCTGTTGACTTGTTAGCCAATGCATTTTTCTTAGCTTAACTATTTTATAAATAAATCTTTTTGGTTAATCATCTGACTAGTGCTTTTAATTCCTATAGTAATGGGAATTCTTTAATATGTAGATGACTCGACCATATGGATTCTTTAAAAAAATTGGTGCATCAGGATGCTTTCGAAACTTGAGCAAAAGTTACCTACTTATTAAGTTATGGTAGTCAGTAAATAAAACAAAGTATTGACATCAGTTAAATCCATTGAAGTGAGAATTGCTATCAAAGATTTATGGGCTGTTCAAGTATAGCTGTGTTATGTATCGTTGGAACACGTGGGATGATGACGTATTAGGACCCGTGTTATAATTATAGATTTACAATGTGACTGAAGGAGTAACGCTAAAAAGAAGTTTCTAGAATAAAAAGATCCACAATAAATGTGGAATTTTTACAGTTTAATTGATGTAAACTGCAGAAAATTTGTTTTTAATCTTTTTAGAGGGTGCCATGAGTTCGACTCTCCAGTCACTTTCCGTTCAAATTTATGGCCTGAATGCATGCAAAACCACATTTGCTAAATATAAGAAGCGAGTGGATGAAAATAACATTTGTGCTGGTGGGAAAAAAGGCAAAGATGCTTGTCAGGTAAGCACTTTGAAAAATATGATATTACTTGGAACAATCCTTTTCTGATGGTGTTTTGTAGCCGACTTTTTGTCGGAAGGTTTATTTGATAAGACTACCCCTGATTCAAGTGCGGTTACACAGAAGAGAGACTATGGTAGACACCAAACCCAAATAAAAATATTAAATAATAAAACTAAAAAAGAACTTGTTAATATTTGGCGTTCTAAGATTGTTCTAAGATTGACCCAACTGCCAATGGCATACTGGCTAGCCTTTAACCCATTTTTATCATGAAAAAATTCCGCAGTAAAAATCTGCCAAATTGTGGTGACAAAACTGCAGAATACTGAAGAAACAATGGTGGAAACAACTGCAATTTTAAAAGGCAAAAAAATTGAAATAAAAAACTGAAAAGCTGCAGTTTTTCCTAATGTAAATCTGTGGAAAAACTGCAGTTTTTATGTTGTAATACTGATGACGTGAGAAACAGTAAATTCTGTAAAACAGTAATAATTAGATCATGGTTTTTTCTGTTGTAACTCAATAAAAGTTGCGATGTTTATTGTTGCAAAACTATTTAAATGCATGTAAATGCAGTTTTTCTGTTGTAACACTGCACTGTGTAGAAACCACAGGTATTCCTTGCTGTAAAATTTAAAAAAAAAATTTGCAGCTGTTTTTCATTCTTCTGTAATACTAAAAATAGGAATTTATTGTTATTTAGCTTTGTTAAAAATTGCAGTTTTTTTTACCATAAAACTTTAAAACTTTAGTTGTCTAATGTAAAACTGCTGTTTTTCCACAGCTCCTTAATATAGTGGGCATTTAGCACTAAAATAATGAAAAAAAACTGCAGAAATTGAGCAGTTTTATTATAGTAAATTATTTTTCTTGATTTATCAATTTATTTACTCATTTTCCCTTTTTATTTTGCCAATTTGGACCATCCCTGCGGCCCTGCCGATCGACCCCTCTTAAACAACCTCTCTGAAACCGCTACTGGATAATAACTTTTAAACAGATTTCAAAAAGAACAGGCCATTCTATAAAATGGAATGTGTTTATTTAGTAAACGGAAAACACTTTAGAAAATATTTTCCTTTTCTACAAATAAATCAAAAGCATATTTGAAATTAATATTTTAAAAGGTATTTCAATAGGAAAATGTATGTATGTGCTGATTTTCTAAACATGATTCGAATGCAATTATTTTCACTATCACAATATTCAGGGGGATTCTGGAAGCCCACTTTTCCTAGAAGTGGATGGTCGCTACCGTGTCATAGGCCTAGTTTCGTGGGGACTATCCTGCGCATTGGACAAAATTCCCGGCGTGTATACTAATGTGGCCTATTATTTGCCCTGGATTAGGGAACAAGTAAAAAATTCTACCTGTTTTTAAAATTTCTATCACTGACATAAATGTCAAATAAAAATTAATTGGTTATGTTAGCCCTTCTCATGGCTCATTATTGACTAGTAGCCCTTCCAATAAATATTTCAAGCAAATAAAACCTTTTGAAATTGATTCATGCATGCTTGCTTTTTTTTAAAAAAAATAATAGAATAATTTGTTTGCTATTCTTCCTGATTTACACTCTGTAACGAGGTCGTAACTCCGAATATCTTGCTGTGATATAGTAAAAACTCCATATTCCACAGCAACTGAGAGCTCACGTAATGAAATGAAATCCAAGTATCGCTGCAGCAATTCAAATTCTGTAAATATATAATGGCCAGAAATTAACTGTTGGTTTTATTTTTATAGAGAACAAGCAACCAATGAGATATGGTAAAAAGCGTTTAGCTTCACAAGGTTGGTTTATTACTTTTTTATGAATTCCTATCTTATTTAATATTTTCATTCTACAATAAAATATAGGGGGCATTTTCAGATATATGCTTTTTTAAATTCAATTCGAAAATATCAAGTATTTTCAATAAAAAACTTGCGTACAATATTTTCTGATCTTAGATATTTTTATGGATTTAGGGAATGTAATAACGTTTCAAGAAGAATACTGGAAGAGCGCTATTATTAATGAATGGACTATATGGACGACACGTCAGTCTTCATAGATGGGGTGAGTACCGGTATATGTAAATTTGCTTGATATTTAGCATAGATTCCTCATTGGAACAGACTCTGCAGGGCCATTTTTATAAATTTAGTCCTTATTCCCTAACCAGAAACGGAAGTTACCCTTACTTATATATATAAAATATAGTCAATTTTGCATACATAGGTAAACTTGCGGCAATATTTTGTGCTGCCAAATAAAGTACCTTGGTTCAGTGATCTCAGGGACTGCGTACAATTAATTCGAAAACAAAATTAATCCTGGCGTAAAATGGAAGTTACGTTTGCAAAATCTTTTCTTTATGGGAATTTCTGCAGAGAAAGTTTTCTATGACAATTTCTGCAGAGAGAAAATGCTTGAAAAATCCAGGTCAAGTTATTCTACCAGAAAATTGCACGTAAGAACTCGTGAATTTGTCTCACGACTTTACCTAGTATTAAAAATTAGAATTATAGAACCAACCTTTTCCCCTGGTTTGTAAGTTCCTCTCCAGTACCATCCATTGGCACCATAAGGGGCAGGAGACACATGGTCAGCTGGTTCAAATGGGAAGAAACGATTTTTCTCATTTTTATCAGTAGGATCTCCGGGAAAAACTCCCACTTGGGACATGCAAAATCCTGATAAATAATTAAACATAATTATATACACACAATATTAGTACTTGGCATATAGAGTTAAATCCAAATAAAGAAGATATTTGGCATCATACTTACCCATGCTCACATCTTCGTCTTCCATGTAGCCATCATCACACCTGGAATTTTTATATGCCTCATTGACCAGTAATGCCAGGGATTTTTGGTTCAGTACATAACCAGCACCTCCACTGTTGTAACCCTGACAAGAGCATAAAGTGAAACTGAGATCACACAAACTTAATACCCAGGAAACACATTTTTACAATATAATGGTTTATTTACCCCAAAAATTTTGATTTTTGAAATGAAATCTACATTTTAATGGAATTATAATTTTAGAAATTGTGATTTTGTCAAATTCGTGATTTCGGAATCATGAATTTTAGCACCGAATCCAGATTGAGATGCTAAAATCTGAATTTTTCAGATAATCTAGATTTTAAAAATCACGATTTTTGAGTAAAATAGTTTAGATTTCAAGGGGGGGGGAATTAATCGTTTTCTATAAGAAT
>JAQIXP010002235.1:0-15645 GCA_034700285.1 Proteroiulus fuscus | reverse complement strand
GTCAGCATCCTTAATTGTAATTTTTCTTTCAATAGCTTTTTTCTCTTTTGTAAATTTATATTTTGACGAATGAACATAATTACTAAGTTCAAAATAACACTGTTGAAAGGGATTTAACAAAGTGGAAATAATTGGAAATTTTTCAACAAGGCTTCTGATCTGGACATCAAAACAACTTCAGTCAATGATAAATATCGATTGGGATTTCACTTCAGGATAAC
Organism: Proteroiulus fuscus; assembly: GCA_034700285.1. NCBI lineage: Eukaryota > Metazoa > Arthropoda > Diplopoda > Julida > Blaniulidae > Proteroiulus > Proteroiulus fuscus. Next base: position 15,424 of record JAQIXP010002235.1, on the reverse strand, counting down.
CTATTTCAACAAGCAGATGCCAGTTTTTAGCAGAAAAAAATACTGACATTGGAAAAAATTTATTCTGCAATATTTATCACTTTTATTTTATGCTTGAATTTAGCAAACATTATTTAAAACAAAAAAAATATATATGTAACCATAAATAAAAACTATACTCGATATTTATCATTGACTGAAGTTGTTTTTGTTTTAAATTAGTTTAAACTAACATTTGATAGTTTTGGGCAGAAAAAAATAACCGTATTTAATATATAAAAAATTGCAATGCAAAAAATTGACCTATTATAATTTAATTACAAAAAAATTATTTAAAACCAAAATAACTTCAGCCAAAGATAAGTATCAAATATAGATTTGGGTTTACTATTTGATCACCAATTTCACCAAACAGATGTCAGGGTTAGGGTGAAAATACTGTTATTTGAACATAATTTATTTAAAAAATATTTCCCACTTATAAATTATTTGAAACAAAAACGAATAAAATTATGGGATAGTCATTTTCAGTAAACAGATCTATAGCAGTTTGAGGCAGAAAAAAAAGTGCAGATATATTTGCAAATAAAATTTAATAAAAAAATTAACTCTTATTTTGTTATAACAAAAAACATCAGGCATATTTAATTAATGATATATGCAGGATGTCAACCAATATTACAGTTTTATTGCAGTATTAGTAGTTTTAGTTTTAGGCAGAAAGAAATAAGCATATTTTCAGAAAAGGATTTGTTTTTAAAAATCCAATACTTTTCAATTATTAAAAAAATGAATACATTACATATAATTTGACATGCCTTATTGTACATTTTCAAAAATGCTTTGTATAAATTGATTCGTATACACAGTATAAGTGCATTTTATATATTTATAAAAAAAATCTGACTTTGCCACTATAGTTCCTTCATATAAAATGAACCAAAAGACCTTAAGGCCTTTAAACATAAAACCACATGAATATAGAGAAAATGTGAATTCAAGTATCATATTGTATAAGAACACAGCTTGCCTACCTTACAATGTATATTATCAGTGTTTAACTTATATTGCCTATTCATAAAAGGTTACCCACAAGCTGTTGACTATCATGTATAAAATACAATTTAAAAATGCTTATAACATTATGACCTATAACACTTCGGTCACACGATGATCTAACGCATATTGGCCAAGGCAAAACTGAAATTTATCCATACAAAGACTATAGATTTATATAAAAAGAAAATAAGAAATATTTGAACATCAAAGAAAGGCCTGTCCAACAATAACTTATAAAAATTACTCAAGGAAAGGCAAGGAAAATAAATTTGGTCAGGGAAAATCTCAAAGTATAGCCAGAGAAGTCTAGGATATTTAATAAATCCTTTTTATATGCTAGTTTAAATTTAATACAGTATACCTATAACTAAGTTTTTCAAATTTTGTATTTTTATGCTATATAAATATTTGAAATCCTGGATCGTAGTTATATTTTTAGAGAAATGTACAAGTTGGTGATAGACTTTGGTTTTTTTATACCCCTATGCTTTAACCCCTGTAGACGTTCTGATTGAAGATGAGTTCAATTTCTTTGCCTTTTGATCAATCTGCAGGAAATAAGGGAAGAAAATCCGTTGAATAGAGCAAGTATTAGGCTAGAAACAGACCTAGATTGAATGAATGGAAAATGTGTTGCAAGACAAGTGATCCCATGAGATGCCCACATAAAAACGCACTGAAAATCAAATAAAACCTACTGAATTCTCAATTTACACTTCCAACTTCGGTTTATTTTATTTCTATATTTCGATTTTTTTTTAATTTTGAGGTATAATAGATAATTTGCGAAGAACAACAGCAATGTATAAAACAATAATGTTTGGAGAAATAGGGTAAAATCAAGTTTTATTTGAGTAAAATCAAGTCTTATTTAAGTAAAATCAAAAGTCTTATTTAAGTAAAATCAAAAGTTTTATTTAATTAAAATCAAAGTCCTATTTAAGTAAAATCAAAGTCTTATTTAAGTAAAATCAAAGTCTTATTTAAGTAAAATCAAAAGTTTTATTTAAGTAAAATCAAAAGTCTTATTTAAGTAAAATCAAAAGTTTTATTTAAGTAAAATAAAAAGTTTTATTTAAGTAAAATCAAAAGTTTTATTTAAGTAAAATAAAGTTTTATTTAAGTAAAATCAAAGTGTTATTTAAGTAAAATCAAAGTTTTGTCTAAGTAAAATCAAAGTTTTGTCTAAGTAAAATCAAAGTTTTGTCTTAAGTAAAATCAAAGTTTTGTCTAAGTAAAATCAAAGTTTTGTCTTAAGTAAAATCAAAGTTTTGTCTAAGTAAAAATCAAAGTTTTGTCTAAGTAAAAATCAAAGTTTTGTCTAAGTAAAATCAAAGTTTTGTTTAAGTAAAATCAAGCTTTATTTAAGTAAATCAAGCTTTATGTAAAATAAAGTTTTATTTAAGTAAAATTGTTTAATTTTACCATACACAATCTTAATTGTTTTTATCTTTGTTTGCTCTAAAGTAACCTTTGATTATTTCGATGGCTTAATTCATAAGTGGTGAATATGCTATTTGATAACATGGCAAATTCACCACTTCTGAATTAAGCCATCGACTTGAACTTGATTTGAGTAATATAGTAATTGTCCAGTCTTGACTCAGAATGAAAGCAGTCAGCTCAGCATATCCACAAGCCAGCATTTTCTGACTATACCCCATTGTCGCTGGTCCACCTTGGCTGAAAATGTGAGCAGCTAAGCGGCATATGGCTCAAGCCCACATTTTCGGGGTGGCGTGGGATTGACATAATACTATAATACTACTGCTATATCATCATACATGTACTGTATTACTGCATTATAAATTTAATGCGGGTTTCATCAGACTTTTGCTTATATATTATAACAACATAACACTTCAGTTCCCCCTACTTGTCTTTATTAATTTAATAAATTAAAACTATTTTTTTTTCCATTTTGGTATTTGTAAGTTTGTAAATGAGATATCCAAATATGCATGTTTTTATTTTCTCTATTCAAGGAAGTTTTTTTTAATAAGTGCTGCTCGAAATATGGTTATAAAGTTGGGTTATCTGAAGTTATCTCATAAGATGTGTGTTTTCCTTTTCATGTTTTTAAGGGATTTAATTTGAATTATTCCACTTTCGCTTTTTGAAGTATCGCACCCTTCAGTTTATATTTAAAAATGCCTTGTGTATCAAATTACTTATAAAGTATGAAGTATACTTCATCCCTTGCTTGTATGCATTATATACTTTCTAAATGACAAGATAACGCTGTGAATGGAAGACAATATATATGCATGATAATGCCTTATTATAGATCTTTATAAAACACAGTTTTAATTGCATGCTGGGGATTTTCAGTTCTGATTTTCATATGTTATTTAGGTTATTTGCAATTCAATTTCTATACACTTCAGGCTTATATATCTCTTAAAACACACGCATTAATGTGCACAAGAAATAAGTTTTCATAAAGTTTTAGCCTTAACAGATTTTAAAAATTAAATTTTTAACAGATTTATTGACTCATTTTAAGTTCAATTTTTGTTGGTTTGTATAACATAATTTATGCATTTATTTTTCAACTTGAATGCAACTGAGAGAAATTTCGAGACATATTTTATTAAATTATTAATAAAATTATTAACAAAAAATGAGGTTTCATGGTATACTTGCCATTCTCTAGTAACCATAAACAACGTGAATTTGCAAGATTTTTTCAAGATTACATTAAACTGCTGGAGGCTTTTAATTTTGGTTTCATGATGACATTGCAGAATATATAAAATATTGAAAAACATGAAAATATTGAATCAATAAAAACATATATTTTGGTTATATTTAGCATCACTATATAATTCTTGATCTGTATTCACTTAATTGAATTGAAATGAAGTTGTCTTGCAATCCTAAAATAATATATAGAAAACAAATATTTTGCAATTGGAATGCATATTTTTAATTTCGGTAATTCAAATAATTTAGGATTTATATTAATAATTTAAAATATATTTGATAAAAGCAAAGCAGGTATTTCTATGAAATGCAAACGAATATATTGTCAATATCTATGTTGGCTTAAAAGTTTATTAAGGGATATCATGTTTTGTATGATGTATGTATGTGAAAGCGAAATATTATCCCAAAATATATGTATTTTATAAATGTCATTTTAGGGAAAGTTAAATTTGTTAGAAGTTATTTGGAAAATGAATACAGAAGCCCAATGAATGCAGGCATGGAAATTGAAATGCTAATTGTATCTACTATTCAAAAATATTTATTTGGAAAGAGCTTGAATGGGTTGAAAATTATTTTTATTGTAAATATCCAGTTTTGATAACTAATGTTGGTGCATCCACTGATTAAATTGAGTACTATCTTCAATTTTGACTAGCTTTGTTCATATACATTTTCAACCATGCATGTATAAATAAGATTATGGTACGTGGCTACCTTAAATTCGTACAATGCAATAAACAAGTATTCCATAGACAAAAATTGAAGCCAAACATACATGAGCACTTTCAATGCTCATGGTATATATCAATTGACACTACTCAACTATAGTGTTTGTCTTAAGTTTAAAAATCACTTGTTTCATGGTAAGACTTTCACTTTAAAATTTATAGTTGAAATGAAACAGCTTGTTTATTGTAAATTGTGTATCAGCACAATGGCACTATATTCTCTGCACCTTGGACTTATTAATCCCAGATTATTTGACGTCACAGTCATTGGTTCATGACGTCAAATAATCCGAGATCAACTGTAATTAGCCTTTTAAGTATATTCGAATGAGTGCAAAATATACGATCAATTGTATATAAGGGGTCATAGATGTACTATTATTTTCTATAGTTTTCAGGATCCATTCATTTTATGCCTCATTTCGATATAGAGTTCATCTGGTTTTAATGCTTCACAAATTAAAGGGATAGTCCCATTTTGTAACAAGTGATATAATTAAGTTGTTCACATTTATAGATATGAATAGCTGTAACAATAATAAGTGCAGCAGAGATTTCATATTGATAAAAATCACGACGTTTTCCAAATGCACGTTATAGGTGCCATTTTGACCATAGATTTAAGCAGACAATTATATTTGGTGGCGCCCTCTAGGACATGCTTGTCTATATAGTTGTTTCATGAGAGATAATGCTTTTTAGTCAGTAGAGGGCGCTGCTTACTATCTGTAAAATGAGGCCTATTTGGGCTTTGCATTTTCAACCAAATTCATGTATTCAGGTCATTTTATTTATTGATTGGTGGGCTCAAATCAAATTGAAATTTTTATGAATTTTATAATTTTTCATGCTCTTCTTACTGTATACAACCCACTTCTTCCAAAGTGGGACTTTCCCTTTAAAGTTGTGGGTCATTTTAATTTTTTTAAGTTTAACTATATATATATTTGAGAACTATAGCTGAGGGCATTTTCTGTGTCCTTTGTAAGTCCATTAATTTGATATTCTTTTTAATTTTTAATAAATTATCCATAATCTGAAGAAATTTGTTATTAATATACTTGTGTTTCTAAAATTCTTTTGCATCTTATTTTTGTAAAGAAAATGTTACTATTATTCTTTGGGATAAAGTTCCTATACTATCCTTATATTTTAGAGTGCTTAACTTATACATTATTTTAATATTGTAAATAGCATTTTTATGTATTTCTTAAAATTTCTTTATTTCATATATTTGGAGAAACTATGTCCTAAATTTATTATAGGAAACATCTGAGCCCATAAAGCAGTAGATTTTAACTCTGTATTTCACCATTTAGAATTATTTTTTTTTTAATTTGAGAAATATTAGTATATTTTATAGTACGCATATGACACGTATATGCATTTGTCAAAATGACTTAATGGATGTAATATGACGTTCATCTTAAATTTGCTTATTATCATATTTTTTTTTCTGCTAAATATTGGTTATGCACATAATTCCCTTTAGATATTTGTTTATACCTATGTTCGAATCCCTGGCTAATTCCGATTCAGTATAAATAAGGTTTTAGGACGTGTTATTTTACCAGGAAGCAATGGATTTTCCATATATCCTTGTTATTTATATTGTGTACGTATATTGTTACTAATCTGCATATTGCCAATGTTGATCTAAGGCACATATAATATTTAATAATACATTTTGATAGTGACGCATGCGCCATATATGCATTCTATTCATCATATTTGCCCTGGGTAAGCGAAATAAAGCCGACCAATTTCTGTTGATGACAGTTATTGGAAATATATGTAAATGAAAATGGATGATTGAAGAGAGTTGGATTTGCTGCACATGTGTGTGTGTGTGTGAGGAAGAGAGAAAATGCTAAGAAATGATAAAGATGTTGGAAAAGGAAGGGGGTCCCAGGTTAGGCACAAAGGTCACACTTGCATCCCTTATTCGCAATTTACCATCGCATTAATTTTTAAAGCTATATTTTACACCAGAGAATTAAACAAGCTATTTACTAAATTTTCTATACATTGCCACTTTCTCCACTTTGGAAAATCATACATTTTTAAGATTGTATGTATAGATGAAGTCATTGAATCATTTGAAATGTGTTTTTAAATGGAAAATAATTGCATTCTACAACTCTAAATGACAATTGAAGTGCTGATATCAAAAACAATTTTAGTCCATTTTTGCTTAAAATGAGGTATTTACATATAATTGTAGCTTAAGTGTTGTTCTGTCCACTAAATCAATAAAATAAATTGAGGTAAGATAGGAAAATGTTTGTCATTTTTGATCACTAAAGATGAAAAATCCAGAATCTCTTTGTGTAAAATTTGTAGTATTAGGTAGGCCTACCCAAATTTTAGGTATAGGTTTAAAGTGGAATCAAAACAAGTAGATTTTATTTGAGGGAATCAAAATGTGAAGGTGCATACCAAAGCGCAAGTTTCTATCATTATAATTAAGCTTAGAAGTTTAAAATAACTAATTTTTATGTAATAGATCTCTTATTTTCTTTGTATACAATTTTCTTAAAAGAAGAAATTGGACTCATGCATGTGGCTTTAGATTTCAGCTCTTTAATTGTAAAACGAAGCATTGGTAAAGGCTTTATGAAATGTATACATTATCAAATGTATTTTCTGAAGCATTTTTGAAATGCATTATTATTACGAGCTCGTAAAACCATTTTGAAAAACATTTTTGATTGCATTATTAAAATACATTATCTGGTAAAACCATACAGTCTCATTCTTAAACACTTAAAATACCATAAACATTTATGTAAATATGCATTCATGGATTTGTAATGCATTTCAAAATGTATTTGTAATGCATTACTTTTCTATTTGGGTCTGTTATGTGTAAACTGAAATTTGATAAAACATTTTGAAGAAATCCTCTCATTATTCTACCTAAAATCAAATTTTTGAAAAGGTGCATTATTTTATTCTTGACCAGGTTAATATTGGGAATGATGGTGTGCCATATCTAATAACTTAACAAAGTACGTTCCATGCTAAACAAGGAAGCAATGGTTGGCCTCCATTACAAAAACAAAACTTTAACTGAGAACTATAGCAATGAAAATATTTATTTTGTAAACTTTATAAATATTTTGATTCCAAAAACATTAAAATTGTTCACTTTTTAACTTTGTATTTGAGAAAAAAGGACGTCACAGGACACCCCAAATATTAAACATCAGGCAGTATTGTCCTGTGACATCCAAATGGCAGTTCATGCACATCCGTTTTAGCATATTTCATTATGATAAGTCATGTTTATGCTCTAGACTTTATTTTGGCAAAATTGTTTACTTAGATTACAATCTCATTTAGGAATGTCAGTATTGTATGGTTTATCATGATAATATGTTTGACTTGTTAGACCAGATATGGTTATTCTTTATTTAATTGAATATGTATGCTGAAATGGGCATTTGATAATGATAGCTACATAACAAATTCCTAGTTTACATTCGTTTCACATTACAATTTTATTCATTTAGGATAAATATTCATATATCAGTATTATAGGTCTTGTACATTCTTGGAGGTAATGTATTTTAATTTAACTGCAAGTGAAAATTGTATATGATGCGAATTTTAAGATAGGTTGACAATCCAGCGCAAACATGTTTAAATATTAACAACAAACTAGATATAATTTAATTTTGGAAAAATGTAGCATCAGCATTATGTTTTTTCTGTGTCTACTATCTTAGCCATGCATCAATGTAATGCTGTTTCCTAATGGTCCTTAGAGTACTTTAATATATTTTTTTTAAAAAAAGTTTCCCAAATTTTTTACTTTTCTTAAAGATTAAAAAATAATTAAATTAGTTTTTCATTTTTTTATTGGCTATGCCATGCAGTGTACTTTCTAAGAAATATTTTATTTTATGATTTAGTTTAAGGTTAATTACTCCTAATACTTTTAAAAAAAATTCTATATTAAACATGTTTTAACATTCAAATATTTTAAAGCCAAATTATTTCTTATTCATTGAAAAGTTTATTAACCTTCCTTGTTGGGAATTTGCAGTTCAATTTGCATTGAACTGAATAATATTGAGGATAATATATGTTACACTGAAACTATTTAATGATCCTAAGTCTTGCGTACCTTTGAACTGATCCACTATAATCTGCATAAATGCAAGAAAAAAGCAAGTATTTTCTTTTCATACTCTTACGTGCACTGTAAGGTTTAATGATATGGTAAGATGATGTTTGCAATTGGGAATTATACTTGGCATACAAGACTTGATTAAAAAAAAATGATGTTAACTTTGATACAGATTTGTGTAGGGAAAAATATGAAAATGTCTAAAAAGAGAGGATCAATTTAACTTATTCATCCATGTCATTTTTGATGTTTGTAAATCTTGATTTTTCTGAGTCTAAGGGCTCAACTCATTCCCAATTATAAATTGAGAGTATATTTTCCCATTGAAATCAAAATTTCTATAAATATGGAAATTATTTTAAATTCAAATATCAAAATGATTGAGTAAAATTTCACAAATTGTGAATATTCTTGGCAAAACAATTCCTGTACTTTTTAATGTTAATACTCACCTTTCTTTAAAATGTTGGTCAATCCAATGTTAAAAAATCCCAGTATATTATAATTGGTATGAGATTCAACCTCATAATAGTTTGTACACCTAAACCATTGTGAAAATTGAGCAGATTTTCCCACATGGTAGTACTATTTGAAGATCCAAACCTAGTTAAGGTGAACGAATTTTATTCAAAACTTCACTGATAAATACTTGTTTTAATTGGGTTTAATGCAGAAAGAAATATGGTTTTAAATTAAAAACTTAATTGGTTATTATTATTCTGCTTAAACCACAATTCTTTAACCACATTTGAATCACAATCCGATTTTTAATTGTATGTGGTCATGCCCTAACTGGTTGGTAAAATCCCCAACTGGTTCGGGTCAAGCATGATGGGTCATTTCATGATGTAGCTGGTAAAGTGGACCTCCACGGCCCGGCTTCGTGAAATGAGCAGTATTGAAAAAAATCCAAGCTGTAAGCTTCTGGATAAAAAGCACGACAAATGCACAAATTCCTGCCGGCTTTCATTGACTTAGGGCGGCATCACTTTTTCACTTTCCTCGATAAATGCTCTTTAGCTTTTTCCAGCGTTTAGGGATGCTGCGCATCCAGCATCTTCACTTCAACTGAGATCAGGCTTAGAAGCGGCAAAATTGATGCCTTTTGCGCCTGCGCATTATCCACTTTTCCGGATGTTTATCCTCTGGCCGCATGCGCAGACCATTTTTCCCCATTGATCTCTTTATGTATTTCAGAGCTTTTTTTCGCTCTTTCATTCGTGACTGTGTATATATGTGCTTTTAGCATCATTTCATATCCAGTTCAACATGACTTGTCTCAGTCTTAAAATGGCAACTGGCTGTTTTTTTACTTTCTTCCAGCCCTTTTCCCATTATTTTTTTTCTCTCTCTCTTGCCTAAATTTCCCCTCGTAAATATCCAACTTGGAATCGACTGATGTTGTCTTTGCCCCCATAATGTAAACTCACTAGCGTGGTTAAGTGTTGCCGCATTTTTTAAAAAAAAATATGAAGTCAGTACACTTTGTGTATAGCTTATACTACGCTTGTATATTATGGCCTATTTAAGTTCTTCATTGCAGAAATAATGTTATCTTTAAAGATGCAGATCTCTTATGACTCTCTACTTCAGATATTTAGTTTAACATTTAGAAAAATCCTTTAAATAGTGTTTAGGGCTTTCTATTTTGGGTGCTCACTGTAGCATGCATAATTAGATTACTAGATGGTACACCATAGGCTTCTTCGTAAAAGCTTGGCACTATACATTTTTGCATTAATATTTTTATCTATGATTGGGCAATTAGCATGCATTATTAATACTGTAACATAATGCCTTCTTTTTCTAAAATACTTGTATTGAAAATGTGTTAATTTCTGCTGCTTTTTGAAAATCGAACAGCTAGGGTTTGCCATTTAACTGTTACCAGCAAATTTTATTTTTCAAAAACGGCTGTTTGGAAAATTTTTTAAAAATTGTAGTTATATCATTTTACCTTGAAAATGTTTCAAAGACTCGATCGATCACATTGTATTTTGAAAAATAGCAGTGCTATCGAGAAATTGTCAATTACAAACGGGTAAAGCATAGTCTAATTAGTATAAAATGTGGAAGTCCTTAAAAAAACTTTCAAGGCAAAATGGTTTTTCAAGATTTTAAACTCCCCCTAACACTTTACTTAATACCATTTTTAAAATTTTTCCAAACAGCCTTTTTTGAAAAAAAAATTTTTTGCTGGTAACAGTTACATGGAATACCCATGCAGTAGAGTGAAAAGTAATTTCATTTTATTATTTTTGGATACTAACAGTTATGCACAGTGAAAAAGATAAATGGCATAATAAAACATATCGATAAGAATTTTGAAATGAAAAATGTATTTAAGCCCAGCTATTAATTTCCTTTAAAGTGAAATGCAGAACACAAGTTCTGCCATTTACAAATGCTCTTATATCGCATTGTGTAGGCTTTATAATTTTATATAAAATATTTTGAGAAAAAAGTGAGTTTTTATATTGGTAGTCCGTTGGTAAATAACTTCCAAAGGACATTTTATTTATAACAGCAGGTGTCCAAATAAAAAAGTTTATATTTTCTTTATTTAAACATTATGCTATCTTGAAAAGAAGCATTTTTAGAGAAGTAAATTGACTTCTCTCCTTGGATTTTTCAATTTTTCAATATTTTTTCTTCCTTTCTTATTTATACGTAGGCCTATATATTTCACATTTCTGGTGAAATAACTCGCAATTACATTTCTAAAAAAAAAATCTACCTTAGATAAAAAGTGCTTTTCAGTATATAGTAAATGTGCTATAGTCTCTTTTCTAAGATTGTGCTCGTTATACGTAGATACTAGAGTTTATTGAAAACAGAAAAAACTTCAAATTTGTGTTTTGGGAATTGTATTTTAGGTACAGGAAAGTACTACTTGTGCTTTATTTTTCATGAAGCAATAGCTTAATACATATAGTCTGTATAGTTCTACACAATGGATTCCTATACGTTATACTTCAAGTTTGTGTAAATGAAATCGTGTTTCCTTTTTTAAATAGGTTTGATTCATTTGTTACCTGTAGGTACAAAATTTTGCCAAAAATTGTTTCATAGTTGTAATTGAACAGCTGAAATAATTTAATAATTTACACCTTATATATGGTTTTTGGGACAAAATCCAGGAAAGTCAAATTAGGATTTTCTTTGCAAACAGTGAGAGACCTTTAAAAAAAATGTAACATTTTGGAGAAATTGCAAACTTTGTTTATGAAATGTTTTTGATTATCCCAAATATTTTTAGTCACTCAGTACAAAATAGTATTTATCTTTATAAATTATACGGGTAGGCTATATAATTACTGTATATTTAATATCTAAAGTATCCCTCGTCGAAAAGTAAGGCATTACATATCTGAAATGTATTTTATAATATATTTATACCTTGCATGGATAATATACATTTGCAAATGCATAACGATTTTCATTGAAAAATACATTTACAAATGCATCACAATTAAAAAATGTTATATAATGCATTTTAGCTTGCACAATTATCCCTTTACTAGATTTTATTTAGTAGGCCTACAATTTTAATGAATTCATATATATAAATTTAATATGCAAGTATAATATTTGAGACCCATATTATATGACTTCCTTGGAGATAAGAGTATTTGCGTTTTTAAAATTGTTTACAGTATTTATTGTATTTGTTATCTATTATTCATAACAAATTTATTAATTTTCACGACTGTAAATGAGAATATTTTTCGTTTAGATTAATATTCATGAATATTATGAACAATCTCTTAAATAAGTCATGAACCATTTTCTCCCTTTCCACCACACACATGTATTTAACATTAATTATTTAATTGTTCCTAATGCCTTAGAACTAATTGAATCATCCTGAATTAATTATGCAATGAGTTGTACTTAAAGCAGAAATATATCCAAATTCAACTCATTTATTCATTTGCACTATAGCTGTGAAAGCCTGTTGAAAATTATGCTCAAAATATTTCAGTCAAGGATTGTCATATAATTATCGTTAACTTTCTAACCAATTCGCATCAATCTCACATTATATTTATTATGCAAATTTATTCGCATGAACTCATAGCCTGTATAGAAATCTTAGACATTGGGATGAACGTATAAAATCATAATCCTCCATTAAATATATTGATCGTGATTATTAATGGAAGTTGCCATTAAAACACACAATTGTGCTCAACTTATGTTTGATCATTTTGTTATACAAATTAAATAATCAATCAATGTGTTTGACAAAAAAATATACGTTAAGGATTTTTCTATAAGGTTGAATGCTTCAATCAAGTTTTCTTAAAGGGAAAGTCTAACCTTATTATGAGTTAATTTTTATAATCACAACTAAAAAAGGATAAAAGTTATGGAAATTGAAATGTTAATTGGACTTGCCATTCAATAAATATTTATTTGGAAACAACGTGATTTGGTAGAAAATAAGTTACATAAAAAGTAACCCTTTTTGCAGATATTAGTGGTGCCACTAGTGGTTAAGTTGAGTACTTCCGTGCAATTTTGGCAGTCTTGGTGGCAAGCCCTGTACAATTTAAAGCACATAAGCATTCCATAGAAACAAAAGGAATCCGAACATAGCACCTTCAATACATCATATGGATAATATCAATTCAATTCATAAAGTTACTGTTAGTTCTATTTGTGTGTAAACTCTTACAGTATACAATTGCAAAGTGAATGTGATGCAGCTTTAGTGTGTTATTAAGCATGAACTAGTCTCGACTTGTTTAGTTTTGAAATTAAAGGGTAAGTCCCACTTTGAAAGAAGTGGATTGTAGAAAAAAAGAGCATTACAAATTTTAAAATTCATGGAAATTGCATTTGGATTTGAGCCCACCAATCATTAAATAAAATGTCCTGAATACATGGGGTTGAAAATGCAAAGCCCAAATAGGAGCCATTTTCATTGACTGTGTGTAACGTCCTCTACGGGGTAACCGGCATCAGTTCTCATGAAACAGGTAGACACGCATGCCCTAGAGGGCGCCACCAACTTTCAGTGTCTGCTGAAGTATAATGAAAAATGGCGCCTAATGTGTATTTGGGCAAACGTCGTATTTTCTTCTATATATGGAAACTCTGCTGCAATTAATTATTAGTGCCAGTGCACAACCATTCACATCTTGAAAGTGTGAACAATTTAAATATCACTTGTTACATAGTGGGACTTTCCCTTTAAGGGTAATTTAACTATATGGTAGCTAGGAAGGTATTTTCTAACTTTTCATTCACCCTGATATATAGGTAGTTTATAAATTGTGGTTTTGCACTAGACTCCATCTGCATGCATGTAGATATCAATATTTAAATAACCCAATCAAATCACTTAAAGCCACTAGTGTAGTGATTTAATTTATAGTGATCTACACTGTTCGTTTCACCAGGGATACCCTCACGTGAGTCTAATTTATAATGCCCTTAATTTGCCAAGGTTGTTTTTTTATTTTGTACATCTTAAATTTATACTCAATTTAAATCAAGTCTCCATTGCATAGTTATTAAGAAATTGTAATGTTTTTATTTTAAAGAAAAATTAAAAACCTAACACGTAAAACGTTTGCTAAAAATATTGCCATTGGGACTCCCTTTTGGGTAAAAATTACTCTGGTGTCAGAATCTCAAAACTTAATTTAAAATTACAATCACGTGTTCAGTGTTTTCCCAATTCCCACCTTAATTCCCATACACATCTTCACAATATTTATCTCACTATTGTTTATTGCTCTCTAATGTTGTATAAATCATTTTATACAATGCGAAATTACAAATTTTTCAACAAGAATTATAATGCTTTTGAATATTTTGCATAAATAAATAACAAATTTCGTTTTTCCACTTGCACTTTTTCTTCAAAAGTTCTAAAGAGTAATTAATATAAAATATTATAAAAACAGTTCATAATTCACATTGTACATGACATGCAATTACATATTTTTTACATTCATAATGCATGTGCATTAATAACAACTTGTTTCTTTTAATTCTTATTTAATGAACCCAAATGGGTTTTTAATGTTAAAATTCGCTCATATTATACTCTCGCATTACCTTAATTTATTGTCCTTATGATTGCATTAAATTTAATTTGTTTTTAGCATATCTACTTAATATTTTTTTATGTGGTTTCCTTTCTATCTTTTTTAGCTTTTTGTATATGAAATAACAATATTCTAATGTAAGATTCTTAAAACAAAAATGTCTTATTATGCGAGTTATTCTATTACTACTTTTCTTTCTCTTAATCTCTTATTCAATTATTTTTAATATGAGAAAAGCTGCTGCCTAATATTTTTTTTTCGTTCAGAAATTTGATCCTATTTTTGCATGAACATTTTCATTTTTCATCTCCAATGCTTTTTTTTTAAAGAACTAATTCAATTTATGTTGAGCATTTCTTATTAATATTTAATATTTATTTATTGGCCCAGCATGAATACATTATAAGGACAATTCTCTTAAGCAATGTTACTTATTTATAAATTCCTTACATTTTAAGAAAAGTTGGAAATATAAAGTACAACACTCTGCATGTTTACATTTGGGTAAATAGGTTTTACACTTTCTAAAATTAGATTTTTGGCACCTTTAGCATTACTCATGCCATCACATGTAGATTGGTTATAATTTTCTGCACATTAATGCAATATTTGAGTGGGAGTTTTGGGGCAGTGGCTTTTTGGCTGGAAAGTTTAGAAAAAGTTACAATTTACCTCTTATTTTAAAAATATTTAAATCTTTGAAAGAGCCTGACAGGGACGGATACAGGATTTTGCTAAGGGGGGGGGGG
>JAQIXP010002234.1:0-15647 GCA_034700285.1 Proteroiulus fuscus | reverse complement strand
TAAAATCCTTTAAAATTTAAATAAACGCCCAGCTGAATTCTGTGAATTTACAAATAAACGCCCATCCCTAATTTACGTCCACCTCTGAAGGCAAAAGAAGAAAAGATCGCCCGGGTCATTTCTAGAAGATTTACGGTAAGCCCAAATAGCCTATAGGCACCATTTTACTGACACTATGTAGTGCCATCTGCTGGATAAAAAGCAGCAGCCCTCATTAAACACGTAGACACCCACGTCCTAGAGGGCGCCACCAACTGTACGTGCCTGCTGAAATCTGTGGGAAAATGGCGCCTAACATGTATTTGGCAAACGTCGTAATTTCCTCAATATGGAAACTGCTGCAATTATTATATTGTCACAGCCATTCATATCTAGTAAATGTGGACAACACAAATATCACTTGTACCAAATTGGGACTTTCCCTTTAATTGCACTGGTAGGCATACCATCAGTGGCATCCAAAGGCCGGGGCCCTATTTGAATCCTGCTACGAGAGCAAACTTCTCGATATCTATTCACCAAGTAATCTATTTACTCCATACTTTAATTTGGATTTTCCAGTACACATTTTGTCGTATAAACCTAAGCACCGCTCAGTTTACTTTTATGTTTAAGCTTCATTTTTCCACATCAAAATTTATATTGAAAACAAAATTTTGGACAAAGTCTGATAAACGTTCAAATAAGCAGCATGCAGGACTATAGAGACAGCCATGCAAACCAACTTTCAAAATCGTTTGTTTAAACATGCAAAGCTTTTGACAGAGCATTATAAATTGATACAATGACGTAAAAGTGCTCAAGTTTGTCTTCAGCTTGTGTGCCAATATTGTGTACCTAAGACAATTTGTTATTCTAGGAGCGAGTCTCTCATTCGTTATATCTATAATGCATCCCAGAAATACAAAAGCAGACGAGGCCTATTCAATCTCCCAATATAAACCCAGAATAATTAATGAGGATTAATTCCAGTATACTAAAATACGAGGAACCGAGGAAGCTGATTAATCTCAAAGAGTATATTTACTCAGGTAAGAAAAAAAAAAGAAATAAGAAAAATCTGATAACCTTAAGTTATGTGCAGGTCTATGGAAGAGATCTCATCAACGGACACAGTCGGAAAGCTTGGGCAAATACCAATAAATACCCCCAGTTGTTCTTGGCTGGTGGAAAAATTTTCACGTTTACATCTATTAAGTTTGGTTCGATGATTGGAAAGGAAGGAAAAGGTTGTGAATGGGGGGAGGGGGGCTGTGTGGGAAGGGGGGAAATCCGTCCAGTGATGATTGCAAATGGTTAACATGGAGTGGACAAATTCAATCCCACAGCTTAGTCAATCCCCCCCCCCTTAAATCCATCCAGCAGAAATGCCTTCTAATATATTCTGTTAACGTGCAATGGCTCGGAAACAAACCGATTATCCACCTAAATGAGTTCCTAGTCTGGTAAAACAACACTATGTGCCATTAGCTTGTCACTAGGGGTTGTTATCAACCGATATCTAAATCGCTGAAAAATAAATGCTGGCAAAACTCATGGTTATTGCACTTGCTGCATGCATTGTCCACGCACCCACCCCCATTGGTCAGTCCCAAATTGCACGGCAGATTAGGAGCAACTTGCATAAATTTAACCCAGCTTTGTAAATTTACCATTAGAAACACAATAACACTGGCAGCCATGTATTTGTTGAAAATATGGCCATGCCGCATCAAATGGCCATCAAAATGGTGAACGCATGTAAGGGCCCCCCATCTCCCCCCCCCCCTCTTAGCCCCATAGCCCTGCAAAGAATTTGGGGCAATGCTGACTCACTATTGGGGACTCCCTTTGTAAACAGTCATTTTAACTTGCTACCAATTGTTTTTTTACAAGCAATTGTTATGTATAGGATTACATGTATTTCGTATCAGTAATTCACTTGTGACCACTCTCTACAGTTGTGCCTTGGAACATAGAACAGTAGGGCCTATACTTCCCTACTTCCCGACAGCTTAACTTACCAGGAGTTCAACTGGCAACAGCAAAGAGCTTCCCAGCTCTGCGCGGGAAGCTCTTTGCGAGTGCTGGTTGAGCTCCTGGTAAGTTAAGCTGTCGGGAAGTATAGCAAAGCATATCATATTTTGATAATTTTGACAAGAACAATTTTTAGCGAATATCTGCAATTAACTTTAAAGAGAGCTAATGCAAAAAAAAATTGCAAAACCTCATAAATATATCAATAACAGATAGTTAAGAACCAATGAGCACTTGCGTGCCGCTATGGGTACTGGTACCAAGGGAGTTACTCCATGTGGTGCAGGGTTCACCATTTCAAGAGACGAGCTTAACCCCATCCAAATGACAGACCAACAAAATATGCTTACACATTGAGCCGCAAGGTGGTGCCACGCAAAGCACGAGCTCAGCTTCACAAAGTGGAAAAAAGGTGACTAGGTAAACTACATGCTAATTAATCTCCAAAATGTTTGCTGAATACGTTTCCTACCCGTCAGCATTGTTATTCTTTGAGCAAAATCCCTTCAATCAATATTGTTCTGCATGCAGCAAAATGTTGACCTTTACCAAAATTTCCAGATCAACTTGAACAGTGCTTAAACTTCCGCAATATTTTACATCAGACATGAACTGGTTTTTTGTGCAAGACCAATCAATGAACACTAAAAAAAAACCATGCTTTCTTGTTGGAAAAATTTGCCTAATAAATTTATTTACTTTGATAAGTGAAAAAAGCACACTGTATACAAATGTCCTGCTAAATTCGCACACACCAATTTTAGAATTCTCCAAACTGCCAGCAAAATAATGAAAAAAAATCACAAACCAGATGCCAGTCAAGCAACTAACATTCCAGCATTCATTTATTTATTTTGAATAGCTGCTAACATGTCATCAGCACACCTTCAAAACTGACTTCCATGAATATTGAAATGTCTGTTTTTATTTTTCCATCTGCAGAAATGTCGATGCGCAATACAGCGTGTTGTAACTACATACACATAAAAAGAATTGGGGCAGGTACCATGCACAGGGGTAACAGAACCCAGTTGGCCTGTCATTTCCCAAGCAGAAAACAGGTATTTCTTAGCCAGAAACCAGGATTAGGATTAGCCTCAAAAATGTATATAGCATGACAGAAGGGCGATTGCGGATTATCGAACGGGTGTGTTTGTGTTGTGCGAGTGAAGAAAATTCTAAGGTAAGAAAAAAAAGGGAGAATCCAACCATTATCAAGGAGAGAAAAGAGACAACCGAAATTGAAATCCTGGAGGGAATGGGTGAGGGGGTAAAAGCCGCAAAGGTGTATGTCAAATGTGCCAACAACTAGTCCTAGCTTCGAATCGAGTCCGAACAAGTGTACGACGAAGAGGATGTTTTTAAGGTACTGTCCATAAATTAAGTTTGCACAAAAACTTCATTTTACCCCCCATCCCATATTGTGCCGTAGCACAATTTGGGAACACCCATTCTCTCGCCTGCCTCCTGTTGCAAATGCAAGTTAAAAGTAACGATGGTTATTTTCACCAACATTAGTTAACTTTTAACCCAATGTCTAAGCTTAGGCTTTCTTTACATTGCTAAATTTTCAATGTCCCAAATCAGTCACATTGTCTTAACCCTGGCAAACTGCTGTTGGTGCAACTGGTCCTTAGAGCCACATTAAGAAACATAGAGAAAATACTTGCTAAAAAATACTGGTGGTCAAAAGTAGTACTGACCAGCTGATTAAATGACCATTCAAATTAAGGCACAATACATTTCACGTGGAAATCTGATTGCCTGTTTAAAACTCTTTTTGGTCAAAGGTGATTCTAAGAGAACCCGAACAAGACTTTGCTTCAGGGAGGCACCATAGAACGTCAATTCATATCTGTAGTGTAAAGATTAGCTGGAAGGTGGCGCTGTTTTCCTGTTTTAGAACGTTGAGCACGTGCAAAAATAAGCAAGCATAAATGGAATGTAATCACGAGTTTTGGTTGAGCACGAGGCCTCCTACCATATGGCATTCATTTGCTGCCTGTAGGGTACTGAGTTGAATTGAGGCTCGCCCATGCAAAAATGGGCAAGTATCTATGGAATATTCACGTGCAAGCTCTCTTGCTCAACTGGATCCTAAACAGAAACAACACCACCAAGTATCAAAAATAGGAAAATCACATGAAGAACCGCTAAGACTTGCTATAATCTTGGTCTCTATAGTATACGAATTAAGTTATAATTTTCATTATTAATTAAAGGTAGCCTATTATGATGTTTGGAAATTTGAAACAGAAAGATTATTGAAGGAATTGGACAGTCTTCCTACAAAAATTGACGCGTGGAAATCCTTCTAGGGTGGGCTGTGGAAAATTAATTTATGGACGATCCCCCATATTAAATGTGCTAAAAACTCTTCTCCGAACTAAATTCGTCCGAAAGTTCAGGTGGAGGAAAGCATTTTTGTAAACCCCATTGGACGTCGACTCTTACCTGAATATGAATGAGCCACCTCAGATCCAGTTTTTCCTCCACAAAAAGTGAACAAACAACAAACCCTGCAGTCCATACAGCCGCCATTAGGCTCCTCCCCGTTGTTATGTTTCTGAGCAGAAGGAAACCAGCCTTCTCATCGTCAGAGAACATTCTATACTGCCTACTTCCCCTCTCTTGGAAAATCACGAACTGTTGGAGTAGTCGCTTCAGCTAAAATAAAACCTCAGATCAGTTGAGCGAACAGCGTCAGTTAGCGCAGTGGGTAGCTCGTGTGCGGTAGTAACACTATTTCAAGCCGAAAAATAATGCGGCTCGCAAGCAGCCGATAATAGTCGCCGAGTACGCCGACGGAATACCAATGCAGGCCGTGCGGCTGGACTAGCTTGCCCTTACGTACTCCCCACTGCAAAAGGTGGATGACTGCCACCAAAATGCCCGCAACCATGAGCAGTGAGTGGCACTAAAAAGAGAAAAACTACTCTCGGCCACTTTTTCGCATAAAATAGCCTACAACTTGAACTTGAACTCAATTTACCTGTGCCGCCATTATTCGTGTGCTGTCAGAAAAAAGCCAAAATTTTGTAAACAAAAGTTGAGTTAAAATAAGGACAGGTTAGGCCTAAGCAAATTTTAAAAAAAGTGAATTCTTATTTTGTGTTTGCGCGTGCGGTCGTTCCATCGCATGCCACCGATGGGCGTGGATTAATTACTTTGAAATTTTTGGAAAAAAAAATAGAATACCTAAAAATTCGAAAATACAGAAATGGAATAACAGTGGAATAACGCGTATGTACAAATTGTGTATTTGTGAATGGAAAACGCGTTTTCGCAACAGGGAATACTATTGATCCGCGCCATCCCCTGGAAATTAATATGCACTTCAGCGACGTGGCCAGTGATGGATACAGCGATGTCGTCAGCGGCCATCGCGAGGTCACCACGTGCAGCACGTGCTGTCCTAAATGGTCGTGCCGCGCGACAACGACCTCAACGGTCAAGTGCGTCGCGATGAAATCTTGTAGACGTTGGCCGTTGCACGCCTACGTCAGTTGGCCAGGGCCTTTTGTAGTGAGTGAATGGTGGTGGTCAAAAATACCTGCGACGCCAAGGTCCGGCTCTACTCGGACGATAACGTCGCCAGTTCTACTGTTGACGGCGCTGTTATTATTAGCAAACAATGCGGGCGGAATTCGTGCCGCGACGAGTACTTTCAAGTACTCGGCCCCAGACTTCTGTCAATGGGTGCAAGCGTCTCCAGATAGTCAAGTGGTCAGTGTTTCCTGTTCGGTCAGTACCATCCAAGAGAATAGCAGTTGGACTGGGATCCAGAGTGAGGGTACCATTGCTTTGAGGATTCAGTGTGCCGATGGAGTTTTCTTCCAGAGTTCCCTGTCCAACTACTCCTTGGACCACTTGCAGCACCTGCGCGAATTAGACATTGAATACTGTAAATTAGCTTCCATTCCATCCCATGCCTTCAACGCTCTTCAGCAAATTAGGAACCTAACCCTTCGAACCCACAATGACAATTGGCCCACCCTAGCGCTGGCCATCCAGGCCAATGCATTTTCCAAACTCAAGCAATTAGAACGTTTAGACCTATCCCAGAATAGTATATGGACGTTTCCAGAACGGATTTTCTGTTCGCTGGTCAACTTGCAGTCCCTAAACCTGACTAGAAACCGACTACAGGACGTGACGAATCTAGGATTCACAGATAGCCTAGCTCCCTCCTACAATTCGGACAGCGAGAATGGCGATTGCCACTTGGAACTGACCATCGTGGACTTATCTCATAATGACATTCAACTGTTACCAGCCAATGCCTTTGGGTCCTTGCGCCGCCTTCGGGAACTTTATCTCCAAGACAATCAACTGTCCACTGTGTCCGAGCGGGCGTTGCTCGCCATGCATTCGTTACACATATTGAATCTGTCCGGCAACGACCTGATGACCTTACCACCGGAATTGTTCACTAACGCCAGCGAGTTAATGGAATTATATTTGGGCAATAATTCCATCAGTATTTTGGCACCCGGCCTGTTGTCAGGACTGCAACAGCTTCTCGTGCTGGACATGAGCCACAATGAAGTGACCAACACGTGGGTGAATTCTGAGACGTTCGAAGACCTCATCCGATTAGTGGTCCTTAACCTTAACCACAACAAATTGACCCGGATCGATGCCTCACTCTTCCACAACCTGTACAGTCTTCAGATCCTGGAACTGGCACACAATCAAATCGAAACCATTGCTGACAATGCGTTTGCTTCGATGTATAACCTGCACACTTTAGTCTTGGGACACAATCGATTAACGCACATTGACGCATTCACCCTAAATGGACTTTACGTCTTGAGTCTTCTTTCCACTGACAACAATCGCATTGACAATGTCCATCCAGATGCCTTTCGAAATTGCAGCCACTTGCAGGACTTGCACTTGAATGGCAATAGCCTGTTTACGGTACCAGAAGCCATTCGCCAGTTGCAGTTTCTCAAAACTCTGGACCTGGGCGAGAATCACATCAATACCATACGCAATGCGTCTTATCGTGGTCTGCAGCAATTACACGGGCTTCGGTTAATCGACAACAACATCGGAAATTTGACCAAGGGCACTTTCGCCGAAATGCCCGCTTTGAGGATCCTCAACCTGGCTCGCAATTCCATCCAGTCCATCGAGCCGGCCACTTTCGACAAGAACCAGAACCTGCACGCCATTCGCTTGGACTCCAACTTCTTGTCGGACATCAACGGTCTGTTTGCCAACTTGCCCAATCTGATGTGGCTGAACATTTCGGCCAACCAGCTGACCTGGTTCGACTATGCTCTGGTGCCGTTGGGACTGCAGTGGCTGGACGTCCATTCCAACCAGATCGCCTCCCTGGGAAATTATTTCGAATTGGAAGCCAAATTGCATTTGCAAACGATGGATGCCAGTTCCAACAAGATCGTAGAGATCGGGGCTTCTGGAATCCCGGACAGTATACAATTGCTATTTCTCAATGACAACAAGATCTCGACCATCCAGCCATACACCTTTTTCAAGAAGCACAACCTGACCAGGGTGGACCTTTTCGGAAACCGGATCCAGACCATGGACTTGAACGCCGTGCGACTCAACCCCATACCGGAGGATCGTCCCATGCCGGAATTCTATTTTGGGGGAAATCCCTTCCAGTGCGACTGCAAGATGGAATGGCTGCAGCGTATCAATACTCTGGCCCAATTACGACAGCATCCCAGAATAATGGATCTGGAGAGTATCTACTGTCGTTTGCTACATCACCAGGATCGTACTTTTGTGCCCTTGGTGGAAGTCCAATCGTCCCAGTTCCTGTGTGTGTACGCTGCCCATTGCTTCGCCCTGTGCCACTGCTGCGAGTTCGACGCCTGCGATTGTGAAATGACCTGTCCCCAGAACTGCACGTGTTACCACGACCAGAGCTGGTCAGCCAACATAGTAGCTTGCACCCATCGCAATTATTCGCAAATGCCCGACCGGATTCCCATGGATACGACCGAGGTGTATCTGGACGGCAATCGCATCTGGACACTGTCCAGCCACTCGTTCATAGGTCGAAAGAATATGTTGATTTTGTTTCTGAACAACAGTGCCATTCACGTGATCAACAACCGCACCTTCAACGGTCTCAGAGCGCTCCAGATCTTGCACTTGGAGGACAATAGCCTGGTGGAACTGAAAGGATACGAGTTCGAGAGACTGGAAAATCTTCGGGAATTATACTTGCACAACAACAGGTTGAATTACATTAGCAACATCACGTTCTTGCCCTTGAGATCTTTGGAGATCTTACGCCTGGATGGAAACCGCTTGGTGGATTTTGCAGTGTGGAACAACATCGTGAATCCTTTGCTGGTGGTTCTGACGCTGGGTCGAAATCCGTGGAGCTGCAATTGCCGGTTCATGGAAGACTACCAGAGTTGGCTCATCACTAACAACGAGATGATCCGGGACTCGAGAGCGATCCAGTGTTTGCATAACCGGACGGTGACCGAGGGCATCCCCATGATGGAATTCAACCTGAGCGTGTGCGACAACACCACAGCCCACACGGTGGTGCAGCCCAAACTGACCGAAGACTACCTGCCAGTTCTGGTCATCACGTTGTCAATATTTGCCTTACTCGTTTTAGTCATTTTACTCATGTTCATATTCCGACATGAGATGAGGGTCAAGCTGTACTCGCGCTACGGCCTGCGGTTGTGCCACAGGAGTGACACTTCTGGCGACGACGGGAAGCTCTTCGACGCATTCGTGTCTTACAGCAGTAAGGACGAAAGTTTCGTCATGCAAGTGCTAGCTCCAGAACTGGAATGTGGGGATCCATGTTATAAATTGTGTCTGCACTATAGGGATTTTCCCGTGGGTGCTTACGTCAGTGATACCATAGTGGAAGCCATCGAAAGCAGCAGCCGAACTATTCTGCTCTTGTCCGAAAACTTCATCAAGAGTGAATGGTGCCGCTTTGAATTCAAATCGGCCCATCATCAGGTGTTGAAGGACCGCAAGAAGCGCCTGGTGGTCATTTTACTGGGCGAAGTGGCCCAACGTGACTTGGATCCTGATATCAGACTGTATCTGAAAACGAACCCTTACTTACAATGGGGGGATAAATTATTTTGGGAAAAACTGAAATTCGCGCTGCCCGACGTCCGAAATAGGAATAAACACAGGGATAGTTCCACAAGATCCGTGGCCATACACATCTAATGAATTTAAAAAATAATAGTGAAATATTGCGGCTGTGCAGCAATATGTGTGTGGGTGCTCGGGCCCCCCCTTAAAAAGTGACAGTGCAGTGCCGTGTTTGTGTGTGTTTTTTTTACCGAGATAGAAATGTCTTAAAAATAACACAACGGTGAAGCTCAAATTAATTGCAAGCTCCAAATGTGATGTATAAATTATGAACAAATATTTAAATTTTTTTTTTTCCATTTGTAAATACGAATTCCTCAAAATGAGAGAGAGAAAATAAGGATTAAGTGCACTATAATTGACTCGTTGCTATATATTTGAATTTTTAGATTATATGGCTACTAAAACAATGTGTCACCATATGGACAAAATATGTGGTAAGGTGATCAGTTGAAAACGTCCTTTAGTAAATATATAAATCTATATTGTAAATCCTTATATTAAAAAAAAGCATCATCCAATCAACAAACACATTAACTGTTCGATATAATGATTGTGCCTGTGTCAATTTCTATCTTTCTTCCCTTTTTTATTTCCAATAAAACCAAGGAATAAATTTATTATTACGAATATAAAATAAAAACAGTGGTTCTCAATTTATTGTGATATTTGCGGATGCAAAATAAAATTTATTAAGACCCTTCTTTATATACTTACAATTGGTAAGCCAATATAGTCATAATATAGTTAACATATTTTTGTGTGGTTAAACCCAAGCGAAAATGTGCTGAACATCTGAAGGTGGGGTCAAAATGCCAAATATTATTAATTACGGGGCGGTAACTGATGGGAACCACTGATTTTATATGGAAAAATACTCCGACTACAAATACTTTTTCAATTGCATAATAAAAACTCTTATTAAATTAGATTTTGATAGAAATTCTCCAGAAGTAACATATTTGCAGAGGATGTCCTCAAAAAATAAACATTAAAATGTCATAAAAATTTCAACCTTGCTTATATTTTTTTAGTTGAAAATTACTGTGTCATTGAATGATTTTTTCCCACAAAATTTTTACAGGAAATGTTTTTTGCACATCTCATGTTACTGTAGCAAATTTAAAAAAAAAGTAATTTATGTACTGTGCAAAGCAGTGCATATATTTCCAAAAAATATTTATCAAAATTATATGCTACAAATTTCAAAACTTTCTGCATCTTGGCATCACTTCACTTAATTCAAGAATTTAATTTAAAAAAATAATTTGTTATAAATAAATCAGTTTGCAGCAAATTGAGATGAACAAGAACTTGCCTAACAACTATAATGTTTTTACAAATAGTATTATTAATTTTCTAAATACAGTAATTCCCCCATGCACAAAATATCCTCATTCTCCTTGAAAAACTGATTTCAAAACGAAAAATAAGGATT
This sequence comes from Proteroiulus fuscus, assembly GCA_034700285.1. Classification (NCBI taxonomy): domain Eukaryota; kingdom Metazoa; phylum Arthropoda; class Diplopoda; order Julida; family Blaniulidae; genus Proteroiulus; species Proteroiulus fuscus. Next base: position 5,074 of record JAQIXP010002234.1, on the reverse strand, counting down.
TGTATTGAAATTGAACGAGAAATGCCACATACAGAGATATACTTCACTGTCATCAACAATACACTGCAATTATCTGAATTGTTCGAGCAAATGAATTTGTAAATAAAATGTGTATTGTTATTAAAATGATCATTTTTTCTTGCTTAATATTTGAATGAAATTTTTAAACATAAAAGCATGCAGTAGGCCTATTATTCTACTATAAAATATTTAAGAAATAGTGGTACTTATGCTATAAAAAAAAACTCCTTCGGTTTTACATGTATTTGCGAGTGAGACTATAGGGGCCTACCTCAATTATATTTTCAACACAAACTTGTTTATAAATTTTAATTTGGAATTACTAATTAGCATTACTCAACAATGTCCCATTTCACACATTTATGTTGGTAATAAAAATTGCAATATAGAATGTCAGGATCAATTATAGCCTATAATTATTTTCTTCAAAATTCTTGTGGCTTGTGTGATATTCAATACAGGGGGTTATATTTCACATAAATAAAAACACTTTCACTTTTTAGCCTTCAAAACATGTTTACAAATTTAAGCACTCTTCTTATAGCTTAAGATATCAAAATGCGAGAAATCATTAACGAATTTAGCCTCAAATTAATATGAAAGCTGCTAGCATAAACTACATCAGCTGGTATATGTTTAGATGATTTTTTTCATGCTTAGTTAGCAATGAACCTTGTCTTAAGTAAAGCAAACCCAACTCATTCCAAGCAAACCCAATCTATGATTCCATTGCATATGACATGGAAAATGCAAGTGGAACTTTATAAGTAATATAAAACTTTGAAATAGAAATTATTTGGTAAAATTATGCTTAAATTAAGAACCAATGCTCATCTTATTAAAGGGAAAGTCCCATTTTATAGCAAGTGATATTTGAATTGTTTACACTTAGCCTACTAGATATGAATGGCTGTGACAATAGTAATTGCAGCAAAATTTTCATATTGAAGAAATCACTATGTCACTTAGGCGCCATTTTTCCATAATTTCAACAGACACTGAAAGTTGGTGGCACCCTCTAGGACATGCATGTCTACGTGTTCCATAAGAGTTGATGCCTTTCATTCAGTAGAGGGCGCTACATACTGTCAGTAAAATGGTGCCTATTTGGACTTTGCATTTTCAACCAAATCCATGTATTCAGGACATTTTAGTTCTATTGATTATAGGCTAAAATCAAATTGCAATTTCCATGCTGTTCCTCCTACAAGTACCTTCTTTCAAAGTGGGACTTTCCCTTTAATATGGCAGTTAATGGATTCAGTATGTATACAACTTAAGAATGAACCTGGGCACTTGATACTGAATCTAATCAAAACAACAAACTATCATAATATTCACACAAAAAATATTTTTAATTTCATGGGATAAATTCGCCTCATACTGAACTGTTAAGTTCATAATAGCAATCCTGCACGTTCTGTTTGCACACACATATTTCTACATACAGTGAAGGTTCTGACATTTTTAAGTAATTTAAATTGTCACGAAAATACCCATTGTGTTTTGTATATTACAGGGCGCCCATTTTTTAGCAAGACTTAATGCATTGTATTGCATTTTCTTTTACAAAAAAGTCTGATCTTGAAAAGAAAAACCATGCATGCATGGGATGCTTTCTGGTTTTCATATATTATGGGGAACAAAAAATATATCTCCTACTTGAACTCGTAATAAAAACGCATTCACCAACTCCTTAATGATAATGAAAGTCAAGAAATCCCCTTTGCTCAAACACACGCAAGAAGATATATGAAGTTTAACTTGAGCAAATAACAAACAAGGGGTCCATGGGTACATTCCCCCCTCTATAGTCTCACATTTACTTTTCATATGTTGATTTTAATTGTAAATTTATCGCCATGCAAATTTAAAAAACAAATTGTGACGTCAGCCTTCAATTATAATTAAGGAAATTAAAAAATAGTTAATACGTTAACTGAAGCGTTAAAGCAAGTAATGTCATTTTACTTATCAGTGCAGGGTATACAGTATGACTCAAAAATACTTTTTTTAAAGAACAGAATTTGGTTTAACTATAGTCATGATAGGGCTTCCCCTCATGCAGGTGTGTATGGGAGTGCCAAATATGCCAAATATCTTTTATGTTATAGACTCAACATTTTTATCAAATAAAAGTAAGCTCATACTGTAAAAAAATGAGACTTTACTGATATTACAACTGTTCAACAAAAGAGTAGACTGGAAAGAAACTATTAGCAGACTGTCATGCAGATAACTGGTTTAATGGAACAGAATTATAACTAATAAAAATTAAGTCTCTTCTGTATGATTGGTTCGTCAAAAAAGTAGTTTGTTTTAATTGTTTTAATGCTGAACAGGAGTGCAGTATGAAAATATATCTATGAATAATTCAAGCATGTTTCAATTGAATTAATGCATCATCAAATATATAATGTTTCAGTCAGAAAAATTAATCGATTATTACATTTAAATGTCTGTTAATGTTGTTGTTTTCCACTTTCAGCTTAATTTAATATTGGCACAAAATGTACAAATATATATAAAACTAACACTTCCGAATGCTGATTTTAATTTATACTTGTTAATTATAAATTAATCGACTTGAAATGCTTGACATTCCATGTCAAATTCCTAAAAGTTAGTTCGCTTGTCTGATTAAACAATGATTTCCATGAAAATGCATAAATATGTTGTAGGTCTATATTGCACTTAAAACTATGTACATGTATACTGCATTGATATGCTTGCTATAACTTATAATCTAGGCTTTGGGAAATTTTTCCATGCACATGGGACCAATTTATTAATATTTGACACTTCCACTTAGCAGCAATATTATTAAATAAAACTAACTGAACATGATTTATTCCACTCTGATAAAATACCAAAATACCCAGAATGGTTTCAAAATAGCCAGAATAGGTTTCAAAATACCCAGAATGGTTTCAAAATACCCAGAATGGTTTCAAAATACCCAGAATGGTTTCAAGCATGCAGTGATGCCAGATCTCTGTCAACATTTACAAGTTTATTTTCTCTAACTGTATTTTATTTTTTCCTAATAATAATGAACTATATCTACTACAAAGGTCTTAGTATATTTAGGGCCTTCAAACAACTCACATGATTTATTCCAAAAAATTATAAACTATCCTTAAAATTTTCCTAGGCCTATGCAATTCTCAATCAAAATACATGCAGACAATTCGTTTAGGGATTGGACACATAGCAGGAGGCGGCGCATGGCGGTAGAATTTTCCCCAACAGATTGTATACCTTTAAGCTTAATTATAGTACAAAGCTATGATATATTTTCAAGATTAAACAAATAACTTCATAAATGCATTTAAAACAAAATGGCTTCCAAGAAAATGTTCTGTCTCCTTTAACCCCCTATAGTGTATACATAGGCCTAAAAATCTATAGAAAGCTATCCGCAACTCGGCACAACATGCGATTATACAACTTGTTTTGACCAAATACGTTTGCATCACAAAAATAATGCAGCACATAACAGTTTTAAATTAACCCTCTGGTGTATTATGCGGTTTGTAATTCCTGAAACTTAATTTGTCCAATGCAAGGCATCCTGACGTCAATTTGGCATATGGAAGCTCGATTTAAACTGTCAATTACGCAACATATATCCGCGCTTACTTTGACGCTAATCTATATAAAGATAGCATTTTTGAAAATAGCCAAAACCCATTTGCTGGAATTAAGTTAAACACCTTCATAATTCATCCCATTGCACGTAGGCCTATAGTATTAAAATACAAAACTCTTCCTTCATTTTAATTTGCAAAAGATCCATTAAAGACGCACACATAGGAATATTTCATAGTACTACTTAGGCCTAGCCAAGCATGCATGCAATTAGCAAGCCCAAATTGAACCTGCCATAAAATTGCAATAAGAGTTGATTGAGCACATTCTTTATGTTCATAATAGTAGCTATACACTCTATGCAATTATAATGTGGAAATGATTGAATGAGAAAATTGAAACTTTATTTTTTATATCACAAGCCCTTATTAAAGGTTAGAGAACTTCAAATAAAACATTGCTTATACATAGACAAGCGTGCAAGCGGATACCTATAGGCAATTCAGCTAGCTATAATAATAATAATAAATTTGATATTAATGCTAAAAAGTAAGAGGAAGGATGCAATTGACCTAAAATGGGCAATTTTAATATTTTTTTTTATTTATAGAAAACGTTAAATGAGATATCTTGACACACTAGATTTGGTCTCTATTTAATAATTACACATATTGATATATTATTTTCATGAAAATTGACTATAGTAATTACATGTTATCTACGGGCAAAGCATGCCAATCCAGAAAAAAAGCAATCTCAGCAGTTCATATATAAAATATAATTAATTGCTTATTTTTTTTGTAATAATCTATTGCCATACATATTCTGCATGCATGAGGAATACATTAAGAGCAGATGATTCAATATATGTTGTAAGCAATATGGGCATTATTGATTGTCATATTTTTTTCTCGCAAATAATTGATATGCATTATTTCTTTGCTATGTGCATGGGGGTGATTTATGCTTAAATAGAAAGACATTTTCATTTAATAAAGTGAGCAATGTATTTTCCAGCAAGTATAAATCACGGAAAAGCAATTTCCATCCAATCGAAATAAAGGATTTCATATCTCTCTACTGGCTTTTGTTGGGAATAAGTAATAAGCCAGCATATGCATAATGCAAATATTTTTACTATTAATAGACATTTGTTATGAGGCTCGGGCTTCAAATATACCAAACTTGCTGCAATCATTTACAACGTAGATGCAATTCTGCCTTATGGAATGACCAAATCCTATATACCAGGCCTAAATAATCTTATACTTTTCAATATTAAAGAGACAGTCTCACTTTGAAACAAGTTATTTTTAAACAGTGCACAATTACTAGATATTAATTTCTGTGCCAATGATAATTGCAGCAACGTTTTCATTTTGAATAAATCACGACGTTTCCAAAATGCACAGTAGGCGCCATTTTCCTTAGCCTTCGGCCGCTTTCGGCAAGCTTTAAAGTG
>JAQIXP010002233.1:0-15648 GCA_034700285.1 Proteroiulus fuscus | reverse complement strand
TTGGCCATTATGTGGTGCCGCGAAAATAAACCACACGGCTAAGGGTGCCGTGAGACAGAAAAGGTTGGGAACCGGGGTTTTAGGGTATACTTCAAACTGACTTTAGGTACTCTTCAATTCTGTGTGTTAAATTTATAGAAGAAACTAGCAGGACTTTTTTTCTTGTTTTGTTGTTTTTGTCGATTTTCACCGAACTTATTGTTTACCACTCGTATATTTGGATAAGATAGGCTAAAAGTAGACTCAGAAAACAAAAAATAATATAGGGGAATTTGGTTACCTGCTGGGATTGTATCCTTAGCTCATAATTGGTAGTATTCCAGTGCCATTTTGGTGCCTATAGTGTGCCACTCACATTGAACTTGTTGTTCCCTTAAGGCCACTGTCAAGGTTTCTCCATAAACCTGGGTTGGTCCCTTTGCATTTATAAAGAAGCTCTTAGCATAACAGAACTAAATTTGTGTCTTGTGGGCTGTATTTAAGAATTAATCATTTTGGGGATTGTTTTTTTCTCTCTCTCTCTTTTGATGCTACCTGTTGAAAACCGCGTTTTGAACCACACCCAGATCAGTGCATTCCAGTGTCTTCATTGACCATTGTTTTTTTCTGTCTTATAAAGTTAATTTTCAACTCTTAGTTTTGCTACAGGCTATATAATGTATCTTCGCTCACTGTGGTTACGGTTATTTAGCCTACATTTATTTATTCCAACCATGGGCTTAAATATTTTCATCTGACAAGTCAACTTTTTAATTAAGTAGGGGCCCTGTAGTGCATGTAATCTCACATTATTCAAAATATTTTTTTTCTCTAAATCAGGATTTATGGAGGTTGTGACGTGGATTATTAATTGCTTGTTTAATTACAAGGTCTTTAATTCAGAAATTCAGAGGAAAAAATGCTACAAACTGCGGGTGAAATACCAAGAAATTTTCATTGGAATAATTAGGTGATTTTTTTTTTATAACAGGTATAGTCGGTTCCAATGATTTTTGGGCTTGGGCGTGCCACCTAGCATCAGTTTTATTTTCATCGATTGCAGTTGCCTTCCATGGAGGTTCCCATTGGATTTTGGGAGCATTTGGCAAACTGTGGTTTAGGATTTTCCTACCTCTAAAACCCAAACCTACAGGAAATAAGTTAGGATTTCAGCAGCGGAAGAATCCTAACCTACTGTTTGCAATTTGCTCCAGAGAGTCAATGGAAGCCCCCGTGTATGACAACTGCAAACGATGAAAATAAATTTGACGCTTGGTGGCGGGTCCAGGTCAAAAATTATTGGAACCGACTATCGGAACAGTTGGAATTTGGACTTGTTTCATAAAAGGGCCTAAAATTAATTAATATACTATAGTGATACCAAGCAAAAGAACGGCGTAAATATCCCATTACTGGCAATTACAAGTCAATGGAAATGTATGCCCTTCTTTTGCTGGGTATCACTATAGAATGCAATCAGCATCAAGCTTCTGGAATCATACCAATAGTTGTTCCCGGATGGCGCTTTGGGGCCTATCTGGGATAAAATGGAAATTGTTTGGCCTTTTATTATTTTTAAACAGTAGCTCTTGTCATAAATTGTTAAAAATATAGTGTCACACAGTGACGTAGCCAGAAATTTGATTTGGGGGTGCATTGGGGGAGAGCGGGGGTTACATCCAAATGGGGTATAGCCATTCTTGAATGAGTCCATTTTGAGTTTTGATAAGTGTAAAATGACGCATGGGTGTTTCTCATTATACATACTTTGAAAGTGCTTTGGGTAAGTGACCTGAAGAATCTGGAAAGGGCAGTTATTCTTCTCAAATAATATAACCTATTTAAATAAATAATACCACAAAAATGTCTTTTGTTTACTAGGTAGGCATGTATTTGTCTATAGGATGTGTGTTAATTATGCAAATGGGAGCACCTTAAAACTATTTATCAGGCTCAAAACAAGTTATTTGATTAGCCAGCAAATATTATGCTGTAGGAACTGAAAAATCATAAAACGAAAAACACGAAAACTTTCTCTCCAGCTGCTTATGTAATTATGCAGAGTTTTTCACTATTTTTCTCTTTCCCACAAATAAAATGCGTAAAATTGTACCAATATTTATAACACCCATTTAGGATGAAAGATTTTTTTATTTGTCTGCCTTAAATGATAATAATTGCCAGGGTACCATGTAAATATTATATATTACTGGCAGTTGAAAACGTGTTTGAAATGATAGTAAATTCCTCCTGGCGAATCATTACAACACATTTATAGGATAACTAAAAGTGAAATTATGCTCTTGTCACGATCACTTTATAGTTATGCAGAAAAGTTTATTCACTTCGCATGCTTGTAAGCAAGCTTGTTGTGTTTAAAAAAAATACATTACTAAACAATCCCATCACATATCATCATATCCCATACATATTAGCAGACTATAACTTTTTTTCAATACTTTGTTATTGGAATTTGTATATACGTTTACATCTCTGGGGTCGTCCACATGTTACGTAACACCGAAGAGCTGAGATCAAAAACCACTTGAATCCACATTTCTTGTTTTGAGAAACATGCTTTTAGAGATACAGATTTATTTCAATTTTATTTATTTTAAAATTCTGAATTTAATTTTTAAGATAGAAACTTGGGCTTTGCAGTGCAACTTCACATTTTAGTTCACTTGAAGGAAATCTACTTGCTTTGAGTCCACTTTAAACCAATACCCAAATTTGGGTACTTGATATACCCAACATTTTTCACATAGTGATTCTGGCATTTTTAATCTTCAGACTCAGTGGTCAAAATGAGCAACTTTTTCCTATCTTACACCACTTTTTTATTGATTTAATGGACAGAACAACACTTTAGCTACAATTTGATGTAAATATCTCATTTTCAGCAAAAATAGACTCATGTGGTTTTTTGATCTCGGCTCTTCAATTGAAGTCATCGCAAGCATTCAATTCAATTCAACTCATTGCCCTACTATATATATTGAAAGGGTTTGCATTGGTAGTTTATTTAAAAACAATGGGGAATTAGGAAAACAAGCTTTAGAAAAATAATGAAAGATGGTTTTAGTTTAGCTTTGCTATATATTAACACACTTGAAAAAGTAATTTAAATGCATTGCAAATCTCAAAATACATTACTAAATTCACTTGGCATTTGCATTAAAAAGATTGTTATAGTGGTTTTAACAAACTCTTATAATATTTATTGCACTTCATTAATGTATCAGAAAATACATTTGAATATATTTTTTTCAAAACGCATATTTTAATCCTTTTTGCAATGCTTTTTATTATTTGTGCAATCGTTGAAAAATAATTTGCATTTACAAATTATTTAAATTTACTTTGAGAAATATAGCTAAAAATGCATTTTAAAATAAGTTATAAGTTGTTCACAAACATTCTTAATGCATTATCAAGAATTCATTAAAAATGCCTTGCTTTTCAATGGGGAAAGGAAATGAAGAAATATAATATTGTTAGTGGTAAATAAATGGTGTACGTTTGTGAATAATAAAGTCAGCAGGATGGCATTGGTGTTGTTGGCTACTGCACAGTGAGGGGGCACTCAGTTTACATTGTTATAGGAACAAAATAGATGATTAAAAATTTCATCTTTGAATCTAAAATGATGAGGGCCAATAATAATGAAATGGTTTGGCAGATTTTAAATGTGTAGCCCTGACTTACATCAATTTATCAAGGTCAAGTGGAAACTGGCGTCTCTTTTGTTTGAAATGACCCAGAATAAGATTGAAATTTCTAGAAAAAAATTCTGAGGGCTTCCTTTATTTTAGGTGAATTCTACCTAAGTTGCCCAAGCATTACCCCCTCAATTGTAGAGTGTATAATTTAAAAGCATATTATGCGATATTAAGTAACAAATCTGTTATTGTTCAAGCATAGAACACCTACGTCAGTATAGCTTGCTATTAAGTATTAACCTCTGATCAGTCCCTATAATGAAGCCGAGCAAAAGATGGATGTGCATCAATGCCATCTATTGAGAGCAATTGTAAAGAAAACATTCTAAAGAGTGATGAATTGCTCCACACACACACACACACACACACACACACACACACACATACTCTATATGAGAAAGTAGTTCCTGACTTAAAAATTCCAACTATTGATATTACACTTGCTTATGAATACTCTCGAATAAAAACTTGGTGAGAAAGCAAAGTGTTTAGTTCAACTCATCACCTGTATAGGAGTAAATTTCTTTTGCCATTCTTTTGCTTTGTTTCAAAAATAGTTTCAGTATGATTCTATATTGATAACGCCATGTTTATTATTACTTATGTCAGTAATCATATACTTTTTAAGTAGGCCTACTGATGTTTGAGCTTGTAAGCTGAGTTCTAGCCAATAGATCAGTACATCTTATTGGCTAATCTTCTAGTGTTTTCAATATAGTTCACTCCATTACTCTGAAGAAAATTCGTGATAGAATGGATGCTTATTATTGGTCCTTTTTCTTAATTTCTAGAAGACATTGGAATAGTCTTCCTAAAATTAGGAATTCAATTTAACAATGATGTTTTAAGTCACAACTGTATGACGTGGGAGTATCCTCATGATTGTCGGATATAACCCCCCTTACCAAATTATATCATGATATGCTGATCGTAGGGTACTGAGTTGAATTGAATTGACAGTAGGCTTGTAAGCATGGAGCAATGCCAGTCTAATAATGTTATTTCTACCCGGAAGAGACCAAGGTCACACCCAGTGAATTCGTGCATGGTGGAAAATCAGTAGCTCTGTATGATTCCATACTATAATAACACCATATTTATTTCGGATATCAGAATTCATATACTATTTCAGTCAGTACTGATGTTTGAGCATGTAATATGGGATCAGTGGCCAATAGATCAGTACATCTTAGTGGCTAATCTTATGCTTTATCCTACCAATGTTAAACCTTCTGAAATTTCTAATGTTCTTCATATTATTTTGATGTAATCCAATTCACACCTTCCAATTAATGGAGTCATTATCTATTACATAAATGCTGAACAAGTAGCATCACCAGTCAGTTCCTCGACTCGTAACACATTAGATTTATGAATTTGAAGGTTGACTCAAGGAATTTTTACATTATTTTCCCTTGCCTTAATCACTGTATACTCCGACTGGAACACAAACTTGTCTTACAATTTTCTTTAGAGCCAATTAGTTGACTGAAGTGGTAAACAATTTAGGTGTTATTATTAACAAGTATGCAATTCAATTCAACGATGAGACATTTCCCCCTGCTTAGTTTTTTTCATTCTCTGTTTGCTGCTTGAAAAGTGCCTTTTATTTTAGCCATAGTAAGTGCAACCCTGCTGTGTCCAATGGCAACACCAGTGCTTCTTTTCCATTTACTTTACAATTGCCTATTCTTTTGTTGGCATTGTGTATTTGCGGCAGATTACATGTTGCTTCAGCCATCTAATAACCACATTCATGAAACGTTGGTTTAACAACGTGCTAATCTGTGGAGTGAGAAAAAAAATCCAAGTTTTTATGCACCTTTTTTTGAGAAGGTGTTGGGTGTCTATACAAATAACAATAATAATTCTCAAATGGGAATAGAAATGGCTCTTATGGAAAACTATTGTTATGAGATGCTCTGTCAGATCTTGACATTGGGTCCATGGTAAAACGTTCCGCCAGGGCAATGAGCCTTCCTCGTCAGTGGGTCAAGTACTCGCCAACCAATGACCACCATTTCAGTAGGCAAAAATGTGTTTGGTAATAATCAAAAATGGCAGTGCCATAATAACAACATGCCGAAATTTGAAGTGTGAATGAGGAACTACTGGTGCCTTGTTGGAATCTTGTATACTGCTGAGATCTTGTAACTACTTCCTGGATGTAATGGCCGCATTGACGAATTTATAGTGCATGAAGACCGGATCAAAATGTTAACACCTTCTGGTTTTCTTATTATTAAGATGTCAGCACACTTTATTTTTAACCCCTTCCAAAATGGGATTTGGCATGGGGTTGGTAATAAAAATGTGGTTTATCACACGGAAATGTAAGAGAGGGGCATTGGTAGACTTTTTTTTGGAAGATAATATCCAGATTTCTAGCTATTACCCCAGTCATTGCTGTCCTATAGGCAGTACTGTTTATCTGTATAAGTAGTTTTTGTAGGACATAGTAAGTAGTTCTTGCAACATTTGTAATGCACAGTTAAAGGGAAGGTCCCACCTTGTAGCATGTGATGTTTAAATTGTTCACACTTTCTAGATATGAATAGTTGTGACAATAAGAAGTGCAGCAAAGTTTCTATATTGAAGAAATACATTCCATTTTAACATAGATTTCAGCAGACACTGAAAGTTGGTGGCACCCTCTAAAACAAGCATGTCTACGTGTTTCATGATAGCTGATGTCTTTTATCCAGTAGAGGGTGCTACATACTGCCAGTAAATTGGTGCCTATTTGGGTTTTATATTTACACCCAAAACTATGTGTTCATGACATTTTATTTAATGATTGGTAGGCTCAAATCAAATTGAAATTTCAATGAATTTTATACTTGTCCATGCTCTTGTTGTTACAACCCACTTCTTTCAATGTGGGACTTTCCCCTTAAACAATGCTAACAATTTATGATGGGCTTTTGTCAACTATTTTGCTGATGTTTGTTTTTTTAAATAAGCAAATACAAATTTTTCTTTACGTTTATTTTATTTATGAATGATACATTGATATGTCATAAAGCTAGATGCTGGCCATACACAGATGTAGAACATAAAATAGGATATTTTAGTTTTACTTTCTTGTACGTTGGATGATTGAAAATGATCTAATTATATTTAATTAGATTAGACTAGTGTGGTTTGGTACTTTCATTTTCCTTAACGTGATTCAGCTTTTTATGTTTTTTTTTGTTATCCCATAAATTTATGTGACGATATTCTTGTGGACTCCAACTAGTATATTAACACGGGGCTCGTAAAACTTTGGATGACTGCATTTCTTGTTGTTTTTTGAAAAATCGTGAGAGCCTTGTATAATTTTTTGACAACCATTAATTGTAGGGCATGCTTTATCTTGTCGGCGTTTTCAAACAATTTTTGCAATGATTCAACCCTTGATTTCCCCAGGAATTTCTTTACTCAAGTGCATGGTCAACTAGTTGTACTCACGCTTACTTTTTTAGGGAAGTTTTAAAAACAACACATAGGATATTTCTAAATTGACCAAAATGCATTGGATATAATATTAAAGAATATTTTATTTGGTATTCTAAGAACTAGCATTGTCTCCCTTTTTGAGAGATTTGTTTACTTGTAAATCTTCCATTGCCTTTGGGGACAACGAGACATGGGACACTTTCAAATATCCCACCTCTTTAATTAAATACAGGATTTTTATATTCAGATATTTGGCCCATTATTTGTAAATTTGCATTCATTTTATGCCTTGTTTCCATAAATTTAATAATATTTGAATACAGGCGCTAACCACAAATTATAGTTAGAGGGTTTTGGAAGTTTATCTCATCCTGTGAGACTTGCCTAACCAGAGAAAAATATACACCGAGCTTAGTTTTCTATGTCATTATATTATTTTTGATAATTTTCCTAAATCATGAACGGATTATCATTAAATGGATTTGAGTAAAAACTCTAAAATTCTAATAAAAAATAAAATTCTATTTAAATCATATATAATTTGGGGGAAAGAACATTAGTCGATAAAATCATCAAAATAATGATTCAACCTCAATTGCACTTCATATGTGGCAAATTCAGCTCAGAAACCAACCTCAGTAACTTAACACCTAAATTACACACTACCTGCATTGGACACGATTGGTTTTCAATGGATTTCATGAACGTGTCTGAACATGTATCCAATGGTTCTATTGGATTTGCTTCACACAGTGCTTTAAAGGGACTATTGAAGAAAACTGAACGTTCCTCGCATCCAACATCATCCCATTTGCACAAATTGCTGTAAGGATGCAAGAATACGCAGTGTTGACTACCTTGATCGTTATTTGGTTCGCCGATGTTCCAATTGGAGTAGGCCATGTAATTTCCTGACGTCATCCATCGAAAATTCCCTTCTTTTTGTGAATCTGTGGCTCCGATGAAATAGTAGAATTTGTTTGCCGGATCTGTTTAGGCAGAGAAAATTGGCGATTTAATCCAACCGATCCATACTGATTACAAATGATAATTTCACACCTGTTCTTTGGATCAATCCCGCAATATTGGCTTGTTCTTGTTCATCTGTGATTTCAGCTAGATAGCCTTTGAAATCGAGCGAACAAACAGCAGAAGCATGTATCCAATCTAGATTAGCTTCTGATGGAATATAGTAGCATCCGGATCCAAGCGCAAGAAATGGCTGTGGACATGTCACTGATGAGCCCAGATGGACCGTGGCTATAGTTACGCATGCAAGTTATTTCATGGTAACCACGCATTTGATGTACATACATGTAGTTACATTTGTTTTATCAAACTTACCTAGGCCTAGCAAAGTTGTAATGCAGAAAACTACATTCATCTTTTGAGCTTGTTTATCCTTTGGCAACCAATAGTTTTTATGAGCTCTTTATGCAGGATAAATAAGGGAAATATGGGGAAGTTGGGAACTGTGTTTTTTAGTTTTCAATAACAATTATCTACTTGGAACTGTTGCCTAATTTCCTACAGAGTCACTTCCTTACTGATAAATTAAAAATTAAATTTCTTTGGATTAACATGAAATAACGAACTTGCTCTATATGTACAGTGTTTGAGATCATACCCCTTTAGTGCTGTACAAATGCTATTGGTTCATTGAATTGTATTCCAGTATTTCGTAAAATCTTCCTAAATTATTAGAGAAGTTGGGAATTTTCGTGAATTGTAAAATAATTCATGAAATTTCCCCCTTGATGATGTGACATATCTTGTCACTTTTTATGTACTGCATTTATGAAAAGATAGATCGTGTATTTATCGAAATTATTTAAAGGGAAAGTCCCACTTTGAAAGAAGTGGGTTGTAGGAGGAAGAGCATGCAAAATTAGGAAATTCATGGGAACTGCAATTTGATTTGAGCCCACCAATCACAATGCCCTAAATACATAAATTTTGTTGAAATTCAAAACCGAAATAGGCGCCATTTTACTGACAGTATGTAACGCCCTCTACTGGATAAAAGTCATTAGCTCTCATGAAATACGTAGACACGCATGTCCTAGAGGGCGCCACCAACTTTCAGTGCCTGCTGAAATCTGTGGCAAACTGGCGCCTAATGTGTATTTGGCAAAAATCTGTGATTTTTTTTCAATATGGAAACTGCTGCAATTATTATTGTCACAGCCATTCATATCAAGTAAGTGTGTACAAATTAAACATTACTTACTACAAAGTGGGACTTTCCCTTTTAATTTTTTTTTTGTATTTCTAAATGGGACTTGAAATAATAAAAACGAAATCCCAATGCTGACAAATATGAGGAATCACTAATAGGAAACCCCCAGAATGTACTAATGTAGTGGTAAATTTAAAATTATTGTATGGCACTTCCCCCTAGCGAAGACTTACACTCTATTCTAGATTCATGTAGTAGTTTGAAATGCATTCCAGGAATTTAATTTTTGTTAATGGCACTGATGAATCGACATAATTTCTGTCGAATTTTTCACCCAACCTCGCCTCGAACACTCGTTTCATCATTCCTAGGGGCATAAGAGAGGCCAAGACATAGAAAGGAAAGGGGTAAGAGATAAAAAAGGTAACAAAATTGGAATGTTCTGCTGCTATATGTATAACAATGGTATGCATGATATTTATGTATATTCACCCACTGCAATGGTACTCTTTGAGCGTGGCATAGGTCATGTGATTAGGCCTACTAGATTCTAGGGGCCACAGACCTCCAGTCCATGGATCAGAGTAAACTGGAGGTAAAAACGATGGACAAATTCTGAATATTTTTTTTTTTGAGTTTACTTTGTTGTACCTTCTAAAAACCTGTATCCCTCGCCATGCTTAGGGGCGTTAAAAAGTAAAAAGTATACTCTTAAAATATGGCGGCAGAGTTGTAGCCTCTTCTGCAGGGGGTCCATCCTCTATCCACTGACTAACAGTGGACTTTGAAGAAAAAAACTGTAACAGAATGGATTATATGCTATTGCTGAAATCAATAAGGATGAAACCGTATGTACCACCTGCGATGATGGTGGTACTGACATTCCTCTTAGACAGTTAGTATTATTTTGCCCAGCAGAATGTCTTTTCATTGATGGTACATTAAGTGTACATTATGATATAGTTGGGATTCGGAGGTTCTTGTAATCTTGTAATGTAGATCATATGAACAATTGAATCTGATTGTGAATAATTGATTCATGAATTTTAAAAGACTTTAGAATTTTGATTTAGAAGCACTATGTCTTACCTGCATTCATTTGGATTACTATCTTCAGCATGCCAACTGATGCTTAGTTTTCATAGAAAAAATCTATTTTAAAGTCAGACTAACCTTAACGTAGCTCGTTTTACACCGCCTAGCGACCACAATGGCCACGAATGTTCCAATGAGGAAAAGCAGGAAAATGAAACGTGACTTTCACGTACAAATCTGAGCGAGTACAAATCGATGGCTTAATTCACAAGTATCGACTGAGCCAATTTGTCAAAAATGAGATAAGTGAACCATTGTGATCCTGGAAGTGTCACTAACTAATTAACTTAAAGTTTCAGAAATTATTTTAACCAATAATTGTTTTAGTTACAGAAGTGAAGAGTAGTGAATATCCAACAAGGTATCATCCCTAAAAGTTACAAGTTACCATTCGTTAGTTTACCTTTTAAGAATTGTCCGTGACGTGATTTCCAAAGTTCTCAAAAACAACTTTTTATTGACACATTCTCTACTTGTGAATTAAGTCATCGAAATAGAACTTGCACGTGAAACCTATGTCCTACCTGGTCGCTAGGTGATGCAAAATAAGCAAGGTTACGATTAGTCTGAATCGAAATGTTATCATGTGGAAAGTTTTGGTACCACTACCAGGTTACCAATTGGTGTTATTCTCTCCCTTCACCCCCAATCCGTTTTTGGGTGGAGAGGTCTCCTTAAAAGACATCTTAATTAATCATTTTTTTTTACTAATTTAAAGTAAAATAATCTGTAAGCATATATTTATGAAACGAATCGTTGACATTGCTCGCTTAAATATATAAATCTAGTTGCGTGTGGATATATATTTTTTTTCTGAATAAGAGGGGGAGAAGTTGAGGGTGCGGAGGAAAAAGTAGGTAGGGAGGGCATTTGAGAGAGTTGCAGGTAAAAATTCTCAATCAAGCTCATAGGAGTGTGTCATGCTGAAGCACTAGGTATAACGCTGCTGTTACCTATAGGCCTTACGCGGAGGCCAATGCATTTTTGGCCCACTGCCGTACAACCTCACCGCTAACTCCGCGCCGAGTTTTCGATTCAGCCAACCACGACGATCAGCCAGTTGTTACCCGATTTGTAGACAGGTGGCCGATTTTTAAGCCTTCCTTTCAAAATTCGGACATTTTTTTTTTTTATCGATTTCTGGTTTTTTTTCAAACATGAATGACTTGCTGCTGTGGGATCAGCCTAATTTTTAACTTCTGTGTTTAATCCAATGTGCAGTCGTGTGCTGAGTGTTTGTTAAATATGATTGTGATTTGACTGTGTGAGGATTTATCGGTTTCTTGATTTTTTGGACTATGTTTGGACGGTCTGTGTTGATGTTTTTCTGAATGTGACAGCAACGACAGGTGAGAATCTTATCCATTTGATATTTTTGGGAAATTGGGACTGTTTAGGACTGTTTGAGGAAATATGGTTGAAAATTCAGTTTAGATTTTAAATTGTATTCAAGTGTATTGACAATGTGAGAGCATGAAGTTTCTAATTGATTTTGGGGTTATAGAAACCCTGATTATCTGGTTTTTGGGGAAGTATTTGTATATCTCAAGGTGGGATCCATTACGAAAACTCAAAGCCAGGTTCAATGTGAAATCTGTTGAGATTTTTGTGAATCTATTGTTAAGGTTAGGTTAGATAACGACTGACCCCAGTGTTAAGTAACCCCCCCCCCCCCCAGTTTTAGTGTTTACTTTTTACGTGGTCCCTGTGTCCTGCCCCTCCCCCCCCTTCATCCCCTCTCATACAACGAAAACTGCTCCGGCTCCCATGCTTGTGGATAAAATTATTTTAATATTTCAATTTTGGATCAAGTAATACCAAATAAAAATAAACGTAATTGGCATTATCCAGATTTCAGACCTATGGATCCGGACTTGATCAGACTTGATTTGACAGAAACTGACTCTGGACTTTCTTCTTTTAGCTCAGACTTAAAATTACTTTATATATTCTTTTATTAATTTGCAAGGATTCTTAGGACCGTTTTCATGTGACAAGATAACCAATGATTAAATGAGGGAAGATTTCTCAATTTAATGATAAAGCTAGACTTGTTTTTTTTTCCTAGTCATTACATAATAATTTCATTACACGAAGAGGCCTTTGATGGCAATTCTGATTTCTTCCTAGATTGTTATAAGATTGTCATTAAAATAACAGTTTCACAAAACTGAAAACTTGCTCGAAAACTGTCAAGATTTGGAGTTTGTTATCAAGTTATCAATTCGGATTGTAACTCGGCTTATGTCAGTCCGACTCGCCAGTTTTGCAGTTAATGTTTTAATTTTTTAATTAATAATTTAGATAAATTCAGTAAGTGTACAGCCACTTTTAGATAGGAGATTCGGTTTGAGCACATGGGAAACTGAAATTCGTGTCTGTTTAGTGCAGGAAAAATAGGCATTCATTGCTTTTTTCCGGCCTTATTTATTGTTATTTATTTTCATTTATGCATTGTTAGTGGATAGATCAATTGGATTAGATGGGGGAAGGGGGAGTGGGAGGGAAATGTTTTATTTACAGAATATCCTTGAAAAATGGTCGGCCATAGTTGAATGTTGACTCGGCTCGCACCGTTTGATATAAAAATCAATTTTATGTTTATTTTAATTTTATTACTTCTTTTCAAATGTACATTTCGTGATGAAGATGATATTGTGAATGAAAATATGGGTTACAGCTTTGATAAAATGAAATGTGTATCTCTATCCTGGAAGTATGTCATGGCTCAGCAGATTCAGGGCTGTTAGAATGTCCAAACTAACCATGACTGGTCAGCAGTGGACAGCAACAATGCTTTTGTACTACCAAGGTATAGGGGGGGACCCTAGACTGGACTGAACAGACTTGTATTTTCAAGTGAAAAGGGCTGAACCCTGTTCAAGTTTTGTAACTAAGCAGGTGCAAATTTTTACTTAGGCCTGACAAAACTGACGTCTGGAAGTTGTAAAATTGTAACTCAAAAATAACAGAAATAGAAAAAATAATAACATTGCACTCAATAGGATTCAAATTGCGGTCAGGCTTAATCTGCTCTCAGTAATGTGGCGGATTATCCCAGGTAAATATGGGGGGTCAGTCTGATGTTTTGCTATAATCAATTTATAATCCGCCCAAAAATTTGCAGTTGTTGACCCTCACCTTGGTTGTCTGCCTGTCTGAAAAATAATTAGTGGAAGTATCGTCGGCTGGAAACATTATTTTTTGAATATTCAGGGCAATAGGTTCTTTTTTTGGGTTTTCTCACTATTTTTCTACCCCGTTTTTGACCTCAATTGTCCTGTATTTTTATTAATTGGAGGGCTAATAACAGCGGTTTGGATGGTTTTGCTTTGGTGTTTTTTTTAATGTTGCTCGCTCGGCCAGTAGGACTTGACATTGTGGTCTAATTTTTAAATAACCGATAACTTGGTAAAATAATAATAAAAAAATTTCTTTTTAACCTAAATTTATATCTAATTTAACACGGAAAAACTGCTCGTTTTTATTTAATGGTTCAAATTTTTACACGCCCTCATTTTAATGGAAAATCCTTTTAATTTTGGCATGTGACATGGATATCTGGTTTAATTAGTAAATATTATATAGGGAAATATTACTTATATAGGTATTCTGTCTAATAATATGGTCAATTTGTTACTGCTGCTATGACTAGTTGTAAGATCATGGTATATAATAATTCTTATTTTTTGATATATTAATTAATGTATATGTGGTTAATATATAAATTTTGTTTACCAATATACCAAAATGTACCAAACATATTAACATATTAGTAATTAATTCTTATGGTATATTATAAATTCTTTATTATGAATATTTAAAATCATTTATAGGAGGTCAATTATGGCAGTGTATCAATTAGCTTTTCCCACTATATTGCTTTACGGAACCGCATTTCTAGATTGGGAAATTTGTATGAAAAGTGGGTTAGGCTGATCAGACATTTGCACCTTCAAAGTTTTAAGAATAGGTATGGAATTAAGCAACATTATTTCTACTTAATGTAGGCCTACTGTTGTTTGAAACGTATTTACCAATATTTCAAAAAATACATATATTATTTTTTTTGTACTTTGTGTTTTTGTCTTATGTACCTATACATGCATCCAATGTCAAAACTAGTCCCAAATACTTTTTTTAAATAGTTAAAAACAATTTGAAATATGTTTTGCCAATGTAGGCCTTCGTTTTTCTTGATATTTCGTGGTTTTTTGTTTATTCAAATGTCCAGTATTTCTATTTTTGAGGTTTTCTCTTTTGTACTTCTTTTGACAGTAATGCTAATGAGCCGAACGACACCTGCACTTGAGAAAAATGGATGCCAAGGTTGAGAATTGTAAAATGAATTTTGGGGGGCGCAAATGTCATAGTTTAGCACTAAAACGCTCCCTCATTTCCAAAAAAAAGATACCTTTTTTGTTTGAAATTTAAACGGGACAACCCCTTGTGTACGAAATTCCTCAATATGCTTATCAAGTTTTTCTTTCGCACTTGTCTCATAGCCACATGTCTATTTGTGAATTAATTTTCGTATTGTTGCATGAATTGATTCTCTGATGGGATTTTGAAACCTGTTTGACCTAAATCTTCCTTTTCTTTATGTTTCTTTAAAGAAAACAATTTATTTGTTGATGCATATGGCATGGTTGTTTTGCGGTCTTGTCTGTCCTATATCTTTTGCAAAAATAATCAACATAAAAAAAATTAATTTTGAATTTAAAATTTGAAATTGCTTGTTGTGCAAAATTGAATTTTTTTTGTGGTTATTCTGTGAAGATATTGTGTGTAAATATAACTCATATTTTGGCATTTAAAAGGCTATTGAATATTTGGGTGGACAATACTGAATTTAGGTGAGTGTCAACGAAACCAGAACGATGAAATGGAAACACCCTTAGTTACAATTTAGTTTAAAATGTAATTATTATATAATTATTTGGGCAAGTATCGGTAGGCCTTTGCATACTTTTACTCCCAAAATTAAGGATTCTTGAAATGAAATTAGAATAATTAATTTGTCTTAATACAGGTGTAATGCAGGTAGCCTTGATTACATTTTAACCCAGATCCTGAGTAAAATCAGGCCAATTGTGACCCAAATCAGATCAAAATAGTTGAGATTGTTACGGGTGATATGGGGAATGTTAACTTTAAGCAAGAGGACTGTAATGTAGATACCCCAACCCATAAACTGTTTTAAAGCTGGTTTCAAGGGAAAGCAAAACATAT
>JAQIXP010002232.1:0-15650 GCA_034700285.1 Proteroiulus fuscus | reverse complement strand
GGATAGAGTGTAAGTAGTGTGTGTGTCAAATTTGAAGGCAATCGGATCAAAGCTACTCAAGTTATCGTTAGACGGACAGACAGACATGACGGTTCCATAAGCCCTGGCTCGGGCTAAAAAGTTTTTCTGCGAAAAAAAACCATTAGCATATGCTTTTTCAGACTAAGTTAACTCATAGGTGTAAATATTTTAGCCAGTTTTCAATCAAAATCTAGTTATATATTTAAAAGAACTTAAAATAAATTTGCAATTACAACTTTTATTTTCGAAAATTGCAGGTGACAATGCAAATATTGTTAACACAAATGTTAATATCAACGACAAATAATTATCCATTTTCATTCATCAGTCTAATTAAACTTTGGTTTAAGAGTCGAATTCCACTCGTTTCTCATTATTTTTTGTCATGATTTTTGACCCATAATTCACTGATTTTATTTATTTTCGTCCAATATTTTGTTACTAATTGATCAGAAGTTTCAGTATCATGCAATTAAATTAAGATATTTGATATTCTAGGATAGTTGGTTATACGATGCCAATTTTGAATCACACACACACAGATACTTGATTTATATTGCCTTACAATGGAATTTCAAACTTTGGGTTCAGATCTACAACAACAATTGGAAACTTGATCGTAGTCCATATTAGATTTTAAAGCAAGCATGAAATACTAGCCCAGTTTGCTGATTAAAAATCAAATAGTATATATGTAACATTCCAATACAAGAATAGTTATTTTGTTGAGTCTTCCTATAATAGGATAAATACCTAAACAAAAGAGATTTTTAATAGACTAATTTTTAATGTTAAGTCCATTCAGTCAATCTTTCAGTTAAGACCATGCAGATGCTCTTTTTCTTTTGATTGCGTATTGGAATTACTTACATCAAAATTAATACCCAGTGAAGTGACCATTTGGGTTAATTTTAATAATTACAGGCGATTATGAATATAAAAAGGATCTATTAATACATGCAAGCTTGTGGTCATGAGTATTCAACTTTAGTAGAAAAAGTTTGATGAACTACCTACCATCTATCTATTGGAAACATTTTGCATCATCTTTGGATTCCATCTTCATAATTCCACCCTCGACAATAACTCATGATATAAGGTCAGAAAATAAGATATCAAATGAATGACATGAACTGATATCGATCTGAATTGTGCCCAGCACGTAACATATATTTCATATAATAATGTATACAGTGAAATATAGAGACAATGATTTAATGTCAAACTAGACATCCTGACCCATTCATTGTTAGTTAACTTTTAGGCTCATGGCTATATTATATTTTTATTTCAAACAAAATATCTTAACAATTTTATGTAAAACTCACACAAAACAAGTAAATAAAAATTTTTATGGGGGAGGAAGGAATGAAATTGCTAACTTTCCGCTCCTTTAATTTCCCCCCCCCCTTTCCTCCTCCATCCCCAAGTACTACCTCTTGAAAGACCCCAAGTAACCAAAACACAATGGCCCAATATTGGATCACTTGGCAATGAAATCATGGGTTGCCATGCATGATTGTGTCTTCAGGTTGAATGCAACCCTAAAATGTTACTAGGAGAATGTCTTAGACTGGCCCCAAAATCTTTCTCATGCAGATTTGGGCCCTACATGAGATATTTCCTAAATTTAAATCAAAAGTGTTGCGATACTGTAGCAAAATCAATTAAAAATTGGGGTTAGATAGGATTACAGTGATAGATATATATAGACGCAAGCAAGAATAAATTATTTCGGGTGGGGAGGGGGGGGGGAAGAAATGGTGGATCCCACCCGTAATCTTTTTGTTTTTAATTTAGGCTGCAGGCGAAAAGTTGAAGGTTACTGTACATAATTGCAAAAATTAACATAATATGGTACAGCAGGCGACTTTTTTTGCTGAAAAACACTGAAAAATAGGCCGAAATTTTCACCAAAAGTGCTTCTCTTGAAATTTAATTTTTTTTTAAATTTGGGCCTAAGGCAAAAATTTAATGATTTGTATGTACATAATTACAAAAAAATGACAGAAAAGGCGCTGCAGACAATTTATTTTTTTGCTCAAAATCACCCAAAAATGGGCTAAAAATCACCAAAAGGGCCTCTCTTTCATTTTATCCAGTACGAGTGCAAACATTTTTGTAGGGGGTTTGGGGCCTGCATGGTTCCCCCCTCCCTGCGTGCCACCCTGAATAAGGATCTTTGTTAATTTGATTCTGATACGTATGAAGTTTGTAAAAAGACTTGTGTGTGACACAACATTACAACCAAATGCGAAAATTGGGCCAATGTTTAGTGGTTAACTTGGGACTTTTACCCTCCCTTACCTTATTTCTGGGGAGGGGGGAAATTGTCCCCCGCCTGCCCCCCCTGTTATTTACGGCCCTGACACAAACTTGCATTCATGCATTGGTAGATATAAATTTTATTCTGGTTATATAAATATAGATATGTTGAATATGCAAGTTTAACGGAAGTCATTATTCATGTATAATGATTTGCTTAACTTTGACATCGTTCAGCATCTGTGATATTCAGTTATGCCTTCTGTCGATTGTTATCAATTCCAGTTGCAATTTTTGTAACCATCAAACCATTCGCTGAGGTGGATAACATTTAATAAAATGTAATTTTTTTAATGCACTTTAAGTACTCAAGCATTTTTGCTCTTATTAGACAGACATTCCGAAAATTTAAGAAGTGTAAACATGGTAATAAAGATATTTTTGGTATCTCTATTAATTGTGAATAAGAGTATGGATTAAAAATATCCTTTTCTCCCGTATATAGCAACATTGTAAAAGTGTTACCTTAAAGTGAAACACTATAGGAACCATTTTTCCATAAATTTCAGCAGACACTTAAGTTGGTGGCGCCCTCCAGGACATGCATGTCTACGTGTTTCATGAGAGTTGGTGCCTTTTTATCCAGTAGTGGGTGCTATATGCTATTAGTAAAATGGTGCCTATTTGGGCTTTGCATTTTCAACCAAATCCGTGTATTCAGGACATTTTATTTATTGATTGGTTGGTTCGAATCGAAGTGCAATTTCCATGCCTTTCCTAAGTTTTCAAGCTTTTTCTCTTACAACTATCTTCTTTCAAACAGGGACTTTCCCTCATGCTTGCAATCGGCTGACTTTATAATTTTGAATTGGCTTATTCAAATAAGCCAATTCAATATATTGGACTTGACTTATCTATATAAATTGATAAATGGGTTTTTTGAGTTGGGACCTGGACAGCATGTTATAAAGGTAAAGACCTGCAGACTGCTGAGGCAGCACCCATTTCAAATCGAGTGGGAAACCCCAAAACTTAATTGTAGACTCAACTTTTTTGTATCAAGAGTTGGACAAGTTTGGAATGCCCTTCCTGAAAAGGTGGTTACATCCTCATCCTTATCTATATTTAAAGCTCGTCTAGAAAATATTGACATCTTGCGTTATTTTAATCTAAAATGTTTTAACTAATTCTAGGAAATAGTGTAAGTGATGATTTTTGTCATCCCCTATTTTCCCTTCGTTTTATACCTTATTGTATGACGAATTTTTAAAATTAAATTAAATTATTCAAACTGACATTCCCCCAACCCCCCCCCCCCCTTCTTAACTATTCCTTCCCCTAATAGTTGCTAATATTCTGTTGAGAATAGCAAATTAACCATTACAAGTTTGCAACATTGAATTTTTAAAATTGTAAAAGTTTTAAGTTACTTTATTCGTAGAGGTTACTTTTAATATATTAAGTCTTTTCTGGCATGCTTCTTTTTGTAAATGCAGGGTGTCGTTTGGTGGTATTTTTTTTTAAATTGATGAGTATAAAGACGGGAGACACCCTGTATATGAAACAAACATGTCTGGAAATTGGTTCTTTTATGATTTTTTTTTCTTATTATAATCATGTCTGAAAATAATGAATTATTAATTACAATTTCCTCTTTATTTTTAGGTAAGTCCATATTTCATACCACTTGATCTTAATTTGGCTAAAAATGCACATTATTAATGTTTGGGGTGAGTAATCATGGTTATTTCTTGTCATTGCATGGAAACCCTTGCTAGCAATCAATATTCGTTTGATTGTATTGCAATTATTATTGCCTCATGTTTCATCTGTTCGCTGAAATCATTATTAATGAATTGGTTTCTGGCCGAGTTTGTTAAATATGTCATTTCACTAATAGGTTATTTGTGTTTTCATCTGCGTTTATTCACATCATCAGTGTGCAATATTTCCCAATTGCAGCAACTTGCTTTCACGCTGTTCTTGTGATTGGAAAAAGAAATATAAGAAGTAGTAAAGGTTGAATTATTATGAACTCAAGTCATGCATTCATGATTTCTAAACTGTCGTCTTTTTGGACAACGAGATTGTATACGAGAACATTCTTAAAAATTGCTGATTGAACTTGATTTAAATGTAAACATATTTTAGGATAATTTTAATTTTTATGAGAATGTATATATATATGCCTAGCAACATTCTTTTTTCAAATCAATGAACAAATCTGAAGACAAATGGCAGTATAGTCTGTTTCGACAATTTTATCACCTAGGAGCTGTTATCTGACAGCACTATTACCTTAACATGATATACAGTATAGTATTAGTGCCAAAAGAAAACAGAACTGAGGGGCAAAAATCGTTGAATCTGATTATAGTTGTTTTTTTTTTTTTTTTTTTGAAAAAAGCAATTCTGTAATTGAAATTCTTTCTTGATAAACAAAAGCCTTTCGCTCTAGTAACCAATTTGAACCACAGAAATTCTTTCAAACTTTTCTCGAAAAATCCAGCAAGCTGTAATCTAATTAATTAAAAAACAGGCATTTATTGCGCAGTAAAGCTACATCTCGTATATGTTCCAAGGAATTTGTGGTTATTCTTGCATGAATAGATGCATGTAGCCGAAAATAGCAACTGCATGGGAGCATTAGTTTTGTTTTAATATGTTCAAAGTTTGGCTTTTAATCCTTGTCTAATTTTTTTTTTAAATTTGCAGCAATAAAAAAAAGGTAAAATAAATGTATAAATCTCTTGAGTTCAACTGTGTATAAACTATAGTTTGCCATATATACACATACCATTCCGTATATGCGCAAAGGAGATCTGTAGGAGTATAAGTTTTAAAACCAAGTATACACATATAGTGATCAGTGAGAAGCCCATGCAGTGGTCACATTCACACTTCAAACGTTTACAGTTTACAATTCTCACTATATATCTCGTGATAATAGAAAAATATTCTGAAATATTTATTATCTCGAGACGATGCCAAACGTGAATTGTGGAGTCTGAACTATATATTAAAAAGTGTAAAATAACATTTGTAAAATATGAACTGTGAAGTTTAAAGTGGGAAGTGTGAGCTGGAACCTATGAAACATGAACTAATCTATGACGAGTGACTGAGACCACCAACCTAAGCTCCTTCCAAAGTAGGTCTCTATCGATGGCTTAATTCACAAGTAGCGAATGAGCCAATTTGTAAAAAATGAGATAGGTAATCAATAGTGATTGTAAGAAATATCCCTAATACTTACAGAAATTACTTTAACCACAAAGTTCTAAAGTTACAAAAGTGAAGAGTAGTAAATAACCAAAACGGTATCATCCCTAAAAGTTACAAGTAGTGAATGGTACCATTCGTTAGTTTACCATTCAAAAATTGCTGGTGACATGGATTTTGTAACAGTAGCAAATCAAATGTGATAACATTAATTTGCTACTTTTTATTGCATTTACTTTATTCAAAAAGCAAGCTAATGGTTTTGCACTTTCACTACTTTATACTTTATTTATTTTACTTTCGTCGAAAACTTAAAGTCAAACTAGCGAATGTACATTTTTAAGCTATTTATTTCTCAAATTACTTAATTTATTTACTAATTTAATTATTTAACAAAGATAATCTTATTTTCTATAAAATATATATTGTTTCATCTGTTAACTAAATTTCAGCCTTTTTAAACTTGTACATGTAGACTATATAGCTTACACCGATACAGTATATGCATATTTTGTTCTATATAGCACATCTTCTTTTTGTAGACCTAATGTATCTACTGTTTAATATACTTATTTTGATTTAAAGTGAAAGCGTGTTCTTAGCAGAGAAAAAATGTTGCTCGCAAGAAATAATGATATGATTTGAAGAATGTATGATAAAGATAGAATTCAGTAAATATTACTTTTTAAGTATTGTTTTGTGGCCCACACTTCCTGCATTCTTATTATGCATATATTATCTTTAAACATAAATGTATGCAGTTGTATGTGCAACTGCAACAAAATTAAAAATTTGCGTTTTAACCTCTCAAGCAAAATGGACACATAAGAGAAATAAAAAGTATACCGAAATACTCCATTCTGGAGTTGTTAACAAAGAGTTTCTCTTTGTAAATATTCAGTATACAAGACTGTTAAAATCAATTAGGTATATTGGCGTGACTTAGCTCATTGCTCCTATTTTATTAAACTATGGCTCGTTGGCTGTCTAGACCTTATGCAAATATAAGGTTAATTTGGAATATGTAAGTTAATTAATAACATGGGAAGAAGATTACATTAATTTTATTTTAGGTAGAAAATCTATGACATTTTTGACAGTTAAGCGCTGTTTGGGGAAATATTTCCGTGAAAATTAAAGTTCATTGCACTGAATTGCAAGTTCTTGTTAAAGAAAATGGTTATTAACTTGGTTAATCTATGTCTCATATTAAAGGAACGGTACCATTTCCAACCAGTTCTTCCATAAAATCCAATTAATGATGGAATATTTTGTTAAGAATTACAAAATAATGGAGATCCATTGCACTAAGTTGTTCCATAAACCCATTTTAAAATGCAACATTTTATTATGAGACTCGTAATAATGGATCCAGTCTCATGGCATGCAGCATCTCATTACATCAAGGTCCTATACTGTAGTCTCAGTGAACTGTAAGATGTGTATATCTCTATAGCTAAATTCTTATTAAATATTTAAATAGCAGTTTTTCATTATATCTTGTAAATGTGTTGTATAACAATGGTTCCCATTTATATCTATTAACTTTCTCATTTGGTCTCACTAATTTTATTGTCTAATATCATTAGAATCTCAAATCTCATTAGATTTTCTAATCGAAAGTTTTTGGAATTTTCACTTGATGTACTTTCTAAACCTTAAATCGGCTCCATCTTTAGTATATTCTGTTTAGTAAAATAGCATTACAAAACACGGTTTAAAATTAAAAATTACAAACTGTAAATATATTATGTTTTATTATATAATATAATCTACCTGTAGAGGGCGTTATATTTTCGTTAGTGTTGCGATAAGATTAATTATGCACTTGCAGTTTGATTATTCTGATAGCTCAACTTGATTGGTCCATTTACTAAATACGAGCGAGCATATGTACCAGAATGTAATTTAAAAGTATACACAAAAGTAATGATATTTTTTCAGGGAAAATTTTTGCTGTTTTGATTGAATAAACAATGCAATCAATTCTTCGAATGTCTCCTTAAATTGTTTATTGGAAAAGACATTCAGTTAATTTCAATTACAGTGTAACCAACGAGTCTAGAATTGGGGGATCACTTAATAGAATTGAAACTAGCCAGTGAATTTTAAGTAAAGATTAAATTTTCAGTGAATCCACTCCATTGCCATGGAAACATTTGCTTTGTTGCCACTATATATTATAATAAATTATAAACATTGCAACCCTTTCCCACTTTTATACATAAAACATAGTATATTCCTCGGAAAATATTATAATCATTTTGTTATTTGTCTGACTTTTCAAACCAATTTCTTTCTATTCTAAATCTCGTAATAAATAATTGACACAATCTTTACAATTCTTGAATTATATTTCAAAATTGCAGAACTCTTGTGTAGTTCAATGACCAAACAGTCAAAAAGTAGGCATATTTAGAGAAATATATTGCCTTGATTTACGAGAATCATCCAATAATAAAATTATGTGAGTATTGTTTGAGCAATAGTTAAAAAATAGGCTTGATTACGGTATATATTAAATGTAAAAACAAGTATTTTATTGATGAGCTTATTTGCAAGTAGGCTTACCATATATATACTAATTCATTAAACGTTACACAGGACGTTTTTGTTAAAGGGAAAGTCCCACTTTGTAACAAGTGATATTTAAAATTTAAGCACTTACTAGGTATAAATGGCTGTGACATTAATAATTGCAGCAAAGTTTCCATTTTGAGGAAATTACGACCTTTTCCAAACACACGTTAAGCAGCATTTTTTAAAAAGATTTCAGCAGACACGTACAGTTAGTGGCGCCCTCTATGTATTTTATCCAGTAGAGGGCGCTATATGCTGTCAGTAAATTTTGCCTATTTGGTCCTTATAGTTTCAGTCAAATCCATGCATTCAGAACATTTTCTTTTATGAATGGTATAGCTATTGTCTCAAACCAAATTGGAATTTCCATGCCTTTTCTAAGTTTTCATGCTATTTTTCCTACACCCCATTTCTTACAAAGTGGGACTTTCCCTTTTATTCATCGCGTAAAGCATTCCAATTCATTGGAATTTCTTAATATTTTCACTAGTTGTTATTTATATTTTTTTTAAACCTAGTTAAATGAGCTTAGATTGTGTTTTAATTAATTTCTTACGAAGGAGCAGAAATTGGCATTTAAATTTATGATGAACATTATTATTATAAAATATTTTGTCATTATTTTTGAGTTAAAAACTTGGGATGAGAAAACTTGATATTAGCATAATTTGAGATAGGCTATAATTGAATGATTTCTGCAGGTTCTTCAACTTAGTAAGTGTTGTACTTACATTGTTAGTACAATCACCATCAACTTTATATGTTGATTTACATTATAAATTGATTATTTTTGTGAGTTTTCCGGTTATAAAAAAATAATTTAAATTAAACCCGAGTATGAGACAATTATTATTAAATTTATTTTTTGGTGTTGTATTGAAATTTATGATATTAGATTTTATTTTTTTTTAGTAATCTCATTAAATTTTATGCCAGGGAAGATAATTTTGCCTGGTTTTTTATCTGTGGTATTATTTTAACTAACAACTGAGGGTTAGTTGATGATTTTGTTATGTAATGTGTAATCTAGATAACCTATGCTGACCTATCTCCTACTTCTTACTAGTACTCCAAGTGGCAGCTAGAAAACAGCATTACATTGCTTTTGTTTTGAAGAATTTGCTAATTTCCTTAAGTCCCTCCCTTTGCTCTTGTAATATAAAAGATAAAATTTCCTTACTTATCCTACTATTTGGGTTTTCTTAGCTAGCAACAAGATATTAGAGAATATATATATTTAGATTATTTATTTATTTATTTTTTATTATTTTTTTATGGTGATAATTTTGACTTTGTGTCTAGCTAACCTATCTAAAATTCTTTTCTAAAATTAAAACATGCATTAATGAAAACAGTATTTAAATTATAAGAAAAGTTAAGTTCTGCTAATATCCTTTGGAGGATATAATGTTACATAAAAATTTGTGTTTTCCTTAAAATAATGTTTTGTTTACTATACCAAAACTCATTATTAAATGGAAAAATTGCATCACCCTTTGGTACTGGTTTATGAATTGTGTTGATTGTGTATTTCTTATTATAGCCACATTTATTTTGTAGGCACTGTGTAAATTGGCTATAAATCATGCTTAATCCATTTAAAGTTATGCATTTCCCCCCTCACTTTAATGTTTATGTCTATAGGATAGACAATTTTGCTAAAATCTTCTTCCAATTACCATACAAATAGAAAAGTAACAGTGGAAAATTATGCATTATATTTAGTTTATGAATGGGGCAATAATAGTCCATTAAGCTTGCATTTGAATTTCTTAATAACCTAATATCTTATTGTTTGCGGGAACATTAATGGATTAAAAGCATCAATGGATAGAGGCATTTTTTGCATGCAACCAACCGGAAATGGTAAAACGAAGACAAAATTTGGCCCTTAAGTGCTCAACTTATTTATGGTTGACTAAGCCCAATTGCTATACCCATTCCTAAAATAGTTCTATTATAATGGCACTTTATATCAAGTTGAGATGACAAATTGCACGATATAGACTTTGGTGTCGTCTATACAATATATGCAATCTAAATAATTCACTTTATTAAAAAAACCTCACCAGCCTCCGTAGAGTTTAATAGAAAAAAATCGAGGAAAATATACTAATTACATAATTGTTACTTGTTATTTAATGGGTAAATTTCTAGTTGAGGCAAGTGATTTTTAAATTAAAGACAATCATTGGTTGAGAAAGGCATTAATATTTATATTTTCCGCAGACTTTACATTATTTGAAAATCATGACTTTTCTAAATTATGTGACAGCGACATTTGACCATTGTTTACCATATGAATATTACTTTCACCATGTAGTAGTACTAACATTTCTGTTTCCATGAGTTTCTTCATTTCTTTGTTGTCGTTATTTTTTAAAATGTTTAAAAAGATGAGAATTTACTTTTAAAGGGAAAGTCCCACTTTGAAAAAAGGTGTTTGTAGGAGGAATAGCGTAAAAACTTATAAGTAAGGAATGGAAATTGCAATTCGATTTGAGCCCAATAATCAATAAATAAAATGTCCTGAATACAATGGTTATAAATGCATAGGACAGTATGTAGCACCCACTATACTGGATAAAAGGCATCCGCTCACATGAAACACATAGACATGCATGTCCTAGAGGGCATGTTAGGAGTTTCATGTTTTAGTTTTAAAGCTATTCAATTAATTTTTTTTGCTTTGGATTGATCTACATAGTGACAGGAATTGCAACCTTGAATAGTGCCTTTGGAACAGCATTAATTACAATTGAAAATATTCCCAAATTTGTGAATTATTTTTTAATAATTAATAATTGTTTCTTTTTTTTGCATAACTTATCAATTTGCAAGGCATGATATATGACACTTACTAACAATTTAATTTATGAATTGTTATTATTATTTGACTAGGTTATATATATATACCTTGCCTGTTATTATGAATTTATTTTACTTATAAAAATGCAAAATTTTTGCCTGGAAACTTTTTATAATGGCTTATGGAGTTTAAGGGAGAATGGCAGAAACAAACTTTATAGGGCATTTTGTTCATTGCACGATTTCAGCCTGTTACATTTGTAAAATATGCTAAGAGTTAAAGAATGTTTCAAACTTTTGCATATATTACCTTTCTTTAGCTCTGTTTGGATAGAAAGACTGCTATTGTCCAGTTCATTTTTGCATGCATTTGCCATTTAGCCATCCTAAGTGCAGTTGTTTAAATGTGGGCTTTTTCACTTACTTGTTCTGGCACCCTTTAAATCGTTGTTACCATAGCAAATAACTTCAAATGTAAGCTTTTTTTGTTTTTCTTTTGGTGCATAAATAAACTAGCAAATACACTTATAAAGTCCCCCAGTAAAAGCTAATGTTTTCTTTTTTTTTTGTTGTACTTTTACTCTATGCACTATATTTTGAATGGCAAGATTTCTGAGAAAAGACTTGAAGGCACCGCTTTTGTCCAATATTTGCAGTTGTCTGCTTTAATACTAGTCATTTGAATTATTGCACTTTTTTACTGCAGAGATCGTAAATTTATAAGATTGCTTCCTAGATCTACAAAAATATACAAGACAGGCACCATTTTTATACATTAATTTTCATTCAAAATAGAGTGGCAGCATGTATAGGCAAGGAAGCAACTGAGAGATACTCAAGTAAAGTTTTGTTTGGATTTTAGTTTTATTTACTATAAAACTAGCATGAAACTACATGTGCTGGATTGCAGCACAAGAATTAATAAGTTTTATTTTTCATTATTAATTGAAACACGCTTTCTCGCTAGTTATAATTTATTGCACCCTCTAATTAAATAATTATATAGAAATTTGGCTTCATACATTGCACTAATTTGAATTTCTCTAAATTTAGTATTTTAACATCTGATTTACTAATATTTCTGCTCTTACAATGCACATATATATACAAGAAAACGAATGCGGGTATAGAGGGGCTTAGTTATAATAGTGAAGTTTGTTCATTGAACATTGATTCATTAATGAGTGTTTGTAAAAGCCAATATGAAAGATGACTCAACAGTTCTTATGAAGAAGTCTTTAATGAAAGATTGCTGAAGTCTACATCCTCAAGACATATTAAATTATCAAACATAAATGCGTCATTAATTAAGTTTGGCTAATTTCATTTACATAGATCGGTACAGCATAAAAGTAATTAAGAAAATATAGCGTCAAATATTTTACCTCTATCGACTTACCAGAAAATGAATTTATATATAAATTTACAGCATCCTAATTTCATGCTTTTTTATTAAAATTATGCATATATTTAGTAAAGCAACATTTCATGCTCTACTCCTTGTGAAACAATAATGTTTTAACATAAACTGAATGAACAAAATTTGGTCATAACTTTCAATAGATATGTAATGAAGGCACATTGTTGGTATACATTTGGCAACTTTTAAATTTAAATATGTTATAGAAACAACATTTAAGAAGTATGTTAGCTTTCGTATAAAGGATTCATTTTTGCAATAATAGAGTAGGGGCCTACCTAAACTTGAAATTATTATTTAACCAAGATAAGTCACCACTGGAAAACAAGAATAAAAATCAATGACTAACTGTATATTGGTACTAGATAATTTATAGGTCCGACTGTGGTAGCTATATGTATAATTTTGGGAATATAGTTAGCGTAAACTCCAGTTAAACAACAGTAATTAATTATAGAATTGTCAACAAGCCTAATCCCCAATTTCAACAAAGTTTTTTTTTTAAAAATTACAATATACTAATACCTATATACATTTGACGAGAAGATAAAAGTTCCTACCAGTATCTTAGTAACTGAACATTTTTTTGGTTTCAAAGGCTATTATTTTATAATTTTCTAATAATATAACATTTAGCTCAATCAATACAGGAATACATTCTTGCATCTGTAAAGAAAATACTGTTTAAAAGCCAAAATTAATTGATTAAGGAATATATTAATTGAAGTTATAAACTTTGAAATCAGTTATGTAATATGATAATTAATATGGAGTCGTAATATCGGTTTGCTTATAGAGAAAACATTAAACCAATACAAATTATCAATATACCGATAAACTCAATATAGACAAGCAACCATACAGACTAATTCAGCATTTCATTGGTTTTTAAATAGTTTTTTGATATGACATTTTATTAATAATTCCATGAAAGTGAATAAGGTGTATAGATTTCATTCAAACAATAAATCATTAACAGATATATTGGAAATATGACTAATTTTTGCAAGTATTTTCTTTCTGTGTAGACCTAGACACCAATGTTGACGATTATTCCATAAATCGATAATCCCGTCTGCTCTTAATGTTTTCTATATCCAAAAGCATCTGTCCCAATAACAAAACAATAGCCTCATGTACTTCATTACTTTTATCCTTCGCTTATTTGCCAAATTGTTGGAGATCAAATAGCAATGGATTTTAGTCTTATAATCAAACATGTATGATCACAACATGCTTGGCTACATATTCATACCTATATTTCCTTTAGGGATATTCATCCATATATTTCCTTTAGGCATGCCATTGCTATTTGGGTCTTCCCTTCGCTACCAATATGAATAAGGAAATTCCAGTTTGGCAAATAATCAAATTTTATTGCAGCCAATTAATAAGCTTAATTGAGAATGTTTTTGTCATTTACTGTATACTATGATTCCGTAATTCAAGCTATTACTGAATTCATTTAAATCTTTTATAGTCTTATAACTCAAAAACTGAGAAAAAAATCCATATTTTCAGTAACTACCTACGCTCGTATTATGGAAAATGAAATATAAATGTGAATATTGTAAAGTTATTTAATACAAAAATGTGCATTGAATTGTAAACTACTCGAGCATTTTTTACACCCGATTTGAACATTTTGGGATAAGTATATACAAAAACCTGAACTCGAATACGTTGATGTCCCATTTGTTGTGTTTATAAAAGCACATAAGATCTTCATTGAAGCACGAGGGCAATTTTTTATTGGAGTGATAAGCTATTATTTTTTATACATAGCAATGTGCAATCGATGCGTTATCAGAGCAAATCGAGAAAATTGTTTTGTAATTTTTTTTTTCATGGTAGTTCTTAAAGGCAGGCTGAGCTTTACGATCTTAGTCAAACAAAACTTGATCGCAAGCGACAAATTGAGTATAGTCAAAAGATCAATTTTGATTTTCTTGTCTAATAATTTAGAAATTATCTCTGTTTATCCCTGATGTTGAAAATTGAAATTGTACTAAAACCCAGGAAAGAAACTTGATTTTTGAGGGAAGTTGACGCAACATAAAATAGTCAAATGACATGTGATTTTCCTTTTTTTTCTAAAAGTTAGGAAAATTAGTCATTTGGCAAATTCCAGTCCCAATTTGTGTGGGAGTTTCTAAATTATTGCTTGTTATAATTTTGTCGAAAAATTTCTGGAAATGTCAATTAATTTGATTTTTTTTTTCTTAAAGTTACCAAGCCCTGCAGTATGCCAACTGTAAGGTTACCTAATTTTTCTGTGTTTTATGCAAAAAGATGTGTTAAAATATTAAAAGATGAGCTTATTATTTTAAGGAACAGTCCCACTTTATAACAAATGATATTTAAGTTGCTTGCTAGATATGAATGGCTGTGGCAATAATAATTGCAGCATATGCGATTGCTCCCCCCCCCCATCCTTAGCTAAATCCTGTATCCGCCCCTGATACATGTGCACGTGTTCCATGAGAGCTGTTGCTTATTATCCAGTAGAGGGCGCTATATATTGTCAGTAATATGGTGCCTATATGTATTTGGGCTTTGCATTTTTAAGCAAATACTCCTATTCAAGTTCCTTACCTATCCTAATTTTTCATGGTAAATATAGGCCTACTATAAATGACTTATTTTTAATAAAATATTACTTAAAAGACTGCAAATATAATTAAATGGAATATTGCAAATAAACTATTCTTGGCCTATTGACAGAGACTATATTTTAGTGTATGATATACATAAAAATGCAAGCACATTGTACGACTGAGGTTTAATTTTTACAAAATGTTTCCGCAATAGTTTCTTGAAAAAGATAAAAGAGTATATTATATACATGTACAAATGCTATTAGAGCTCTCCTCTTTACTATAGTAAGCCTTTATATTATGGTAAATCTTGCTCTATTGATGTGCTTAACCACTGTCGCGTGTAACAATTTGGAGCAAGCAACCATAAAACGTTGGAACAAAAGTGCAGTTTTGTTGACAAATATGGCTGGTGAGCTATAGACAGAATTTTTATCTAAAACAATATTACTGTTCAGTGTCTACCCCTGAGTGCCCTTTTGCAAATGTTGGCCTTTTTTAAATGGTTATTCACATTTTATTATAGTCTGCAACGTTTAGCCTTGGTGTATTTACAATCAGTTTTTGGTCTTAATTTAAATCTGCTGATGCAGTATATAGCATGAGAAGGGAAATTGTGGACAATTATTTTTTTTACAAAAAATGTTTGTCAAACTATATAAAGTTTAACTTTAGTTTTTCTTTCTTAATTTAAAAAAAATTTGGAGATAAATACTTTGCATTAGTATTTAAGGGGG
>JAQIXP010002231.1:0-15658 GCA_034700285.1 Proteroiulus fuscus | reverse complement strand
AAGGGACACAAGTTTTGCCCCCCCCCCCCCCATTTCTGCTGAGCTGGCTACGGGGCTGGTTGGCATTATATGCTGATCGTAGGGTACTGAGTTGAATTGAATTGAAAGGAAGTTGTAGAAAGAAAAGCGTGAAAACAGGAAAGGCATGGAAATTGCAATTTGATTTGAGCCCACCAATCAATATATAAATAAATAACCTGTCCCGAATACATGGATTTGGTTGAAAATGCAATGCCCAAGTGGGCGTCATTTTACTGACAGTATGCAGCACCCTCTACTGGATAAAAGGCATCAGCTATCGTGAAACACGTACACATGCATGTCTCAGAGGGCACCACCAACTTTCAGTGTCTGCTAAAATCTATGGAAAAATGGCGCCTAATGTATTTGGCAAATGTCGTGATTTCTTTAATTGAAACTTTGCTGCAATTTTTATTGTCACAGCCATTCATATCTAACCAATCTGTATGCACATTCTAAATCCTTTAGGACAGTAATGTTAACACTTTCAAGACTTGCTGAAAGATAATAAATTGTCATCATTCTATTTCTCAGAGGTAAAATACGGCATTCACGAAACCTTTAGAAGTAGACCATGGAGTAATGCATTTACATAGAAAAACAAAAAAAAAGGAGAAAAAGTCGAAAGAAGCGTGTATTATTATGTCAAGGTTGGAGCAATTTTGTAGACGCATTAAAATGATTATTGAAGATGGGTGGTGTACACTAACATGACACACCACTATAGGCCTGTAACAATGGCATAGCGTGACGTTATGGGAAATCGTGCCAAAATAATAATGCCAATCAATTACGTGCAATGGTAATACTACAACTTCTATCCTGGTTTCACCTTTTGGGAAGTCAAGAAATCGATAAATTTCAACCGCATTTTTATTTTTAGCATAGATCTACTTTAGTATATTAGTAAATCTACGACTTTTTGATTTTATTATTGAAAATTTACGAACCCATTTATATCTACCGGTAATCACAAATTACCTCTAAATGGATTAGCCCACTTTAGATAAAAATCTATTTTTTGCTTATTTCAATCCTACTGCCATTCAATATTTCTTCAATATAGCAATTGTTGATTTACAAATTATCATGCCTTAATTTATAACATCAAAATTACTAAAGGATGTAGCCATTGTTTTTCGGGGGGAGGAAACAAAGTCACTTGCCTTTGGGCTAAAAGCATTTAGGGAATGTTATGAAATATTACAAGGGGCTCCACCAAGTTCATAGCACCGACAGTAGCAAACCGAAAGGTTATTTTAGGCTAGTCTGGTTATAAAGGCCTATTTATGCTGGTCCTAGGTTTCGGGAAGGAGGAAGGGGGGTTTCTAGCAGGGACGTATACCTCCCTGGTTTGATACCGGGGGTCCTAGTTCCCTGGTTAGGTAAGTCTTTTCACAGGTGCTTTTCGGTTTGCTCTTCATCAGGCAGATTATCCATGTAAGGTCTGGGCCCTGTCAATATGCTACCGGCCGGTACATACTCTAAATTTAGCTAGTCGAAATTCTTGTAAAAAGTAGTGTACTTATTTTATAAGTAGTTTACTTACGAGTTAGCTTTGTGTTTTCCATAGCAATTTATAAAAATTCTGAAGATTGTGGGAGATAGACGCCGACTTGAAAGACGGCGCCTTCAATAAACAATCAACAATCTGTGCCAATATTTTTGGTCTAAACGGCTTTCGGTAAAAGCGCCGTAATCAATGCACTTTTTGTTTGAATTAAAAAAATTAAATTTTTGCCTCTAATTTCTGTCTGCCACTGGCTCACTATAGTAAATTAAGATGAGTATTCCTTCATCAATTTCTGCATCTTCCACCATTTTCTCCAATTCTTTGGCTAGTATTCGGGATAAAAATGAAATTCTTGATACCAGCAATGGCACAAAATACGACAGCTATCCACACAGAAGAAAACCCAGCAGTAGCACCTCTATGGGCAAGATGCATGTTGAAAGTAACAATGAAGGTGCTAGCATATTTGTGCATATATTATTCCAAGAATTATAGCTAGTTTGCAATGAATATATATTTAAATGAGCATTTTTGTTTTTTTAGATGTTATTTCTGGTTTAGAAACCTTGGAGACGAAGTTACAACAGCTGCAGAGGAATGCCCAAAGACAAGATCAACCGAAAAATGATTTAGGAAAACCAATTCCAAGTAAACTAACTCCAAACTACAAAAAGAAAATTCTATTTTATATAACCTTGGCTAATCAGTTCGCTAGTAGCCTAATCTGGGTATTCGTTTGATTGCAGATTTACTTTGGAATCATGACTTGAAAATAGTGGACCGCGAATGCAATGCTTTACAAAATATCTTGTTAGAAATATTGAAATTTATTCAGATGGACGACACATTAGATTTGGCCCCTAAATATGACTGTCACGAAAATAATGTTAAGCCAACAGCAGTTACTGTGACAAAGTTTGAATCGTTAAAACCAGACATGCTTGCCAGATTCGGAGAGACCGGCAGAACCAAAGTGGAAGCTGAGCCTTTTGAGCTCAAAAATACTTTCAAACGGACAAAAATTCAAGATAAAAGAAAGTTAGTTCCGCTCAAAGAACCTCACCACAGACTGAAGCGTAAACAACTGCCTTTCGTTCTCTCAATGGTATGGAAATCAGTTTTACTCCAGTCTAAGAAAATTGCATTAAAAATGTATTTGTGTGAATTTCAGATGCCTGGAAAAAGTTTTTCACTGCCAGTAAATGTGCAACTTTTGATACAATCTTTGAAAAGCCACAATCCTTGGATGTGTTCTTTTGCATCAGAATGTGCTAGCTTATGGGACTTAATAGAAAAAGTAGAAAACGATTTGAAGGATATTGTCGCCATCTTGCATGACAGCATAGGATACTTGACTTTGTATTCAAACTTCTTTCTGTTCATTTGCCTCATAGAAAAAGAAATACGGACTGAAAAATGTTTACTTGCAGGGAGAGTTATGAACTACGCAAGCAAATACTATTATCCCAAGAAATAAAAGAGCAACGGATTCTTCAACTAACCGAGCATCGCAATTCACTAATAGCCCACATGCTCAAAGTGAATGCATTAAGTAAACAGGTATGCTTAATATCTGAATAAATTTGATTTCTATGTTGTAGATAACATGATTTGTTTTATATAGTTAACAGAATTCAAAAAGCATTTGAATTACACTCCAGCAAGCCCAACTGCTGTGTTAAAAGAGAGACTAACTTCTAACCCTGTAAAGCGGAAGAAAATGTCAGGAAATGTTCACCCTCAAAGACACAAAATTGCAGCTGGAAAACTCCGCAATCGGGAAAGCCATAGACCACCGTGGAATGATCAAGTAACGATTCCCAAGGAACCCATTCCAAGGCCGAGTGTGCAAGAAATCAAGTACAATGAGTTATTGCAAATTGCACTGAAAAGAAATGGACTACAAGCAGTTCTGAAGAAGAAAGACTCTTGAATCGCATGCACTTAAAGAAAAGTTAATATTTGTTTTGTTTTGATTGTGCACTGTATTTTTCTTCACAACTGTTAATAAATATGTTAACCTAATATAACCGTAAATGTGTATAATTACATATTACTGCAAGGACTCAATTTTGTACCTATGATTGCTAGTAATTACTGACCCAGGATTTAAAAAAAATTTCCCCCGGTGCCATTTAGCATAATTGCTAATTTTATGGTTCTTAACCTAATTACTTCCCGAACCATTCAAATAAGTTATGAGCGAGGTTATAAGTCTTTATAGTTAATTGATATTATGTATATGGTCGACTTACAATTTCAAATCCGGCGCCTTTTGTTGTTTCAGGAAGAAATAGGCCAGCATGGAATGTTGCAGCTGACTGCTTGTCTTGGATGGCTGGAACTTCACAACAAACTTTGTTTTCTTGTATTTGCTTGTAATAAGCCACAGTCCTGAGAGTCAATGGATGAGTATAGTGTTGTTGAGATATTTGATGGACCACTGGGATCTCATAGTTGTGGGTACTGCAAATCCATGGGCAGCATATCCTATGGTAAGAAAATGGAGCAGGATGAATGTCATGAAAATCCTGTGACAGGCCATTGAGTAGGGAGTCTTAAATTTAGTCTAATATAGATTTTTAATCATTTACAGGAATGTGGGCTCATAATTTGACAGTAAAGGATTACCAAAGTCTAATAGACAGAGGATGGAGAAGGTTAAATAAAATTAAATAGTAAATTAAAATATCAAATGTTTAACAAATTACTGCATACGTCAGAATGATCCAATTTAAAAAAAGAAAAAAAAAATGTAGGCCCCACCCAATTGTTTATTTATGATAGTACTTAAAATTTAATTTCAAGCAATTTATAAACTTGATTTTAAAAAAACCAGACCAGTTACTACCGGTATCTAATGATTCCTGGACTTGAAAAGAGAATATTTTGTTTCCTCATAACCAAACTTAATTTTATTGGCAGAAACGAGTTTCTGCAGAATGTTAATGATTATTGTGTGAAA
Source organism: Proteroiulus fuscus (assembly GCA_034700285.1). NCBI lineage: Eukaryota > Metazoa > Arthropoda > Diplopoda > Julida > Blaniulidae > Proteroiulus > Proteroiulus fuscus. The sequence continues at coordinate 11,159 of JAQIXP010002231.1, read as the reverse complement.
AAATTAATAGGCTCTTATTTTTCTGTTGTAAATTATACCAATTAATGGAAATAAATTAATTCATTATTTGCATGCATAAACCAGGCTAACATTCATTTCCTCTTTTTAGAAGTGGGAAATACTGTTACAAGCCCATGATGCAACAAACGTGTTGTCCCTTGTACACAATAAGGTAAATTTATTGCTCTAATCGGTTATAGAGCCAATAATTTAACCTGTTAAAGGTACATTGTCAGGAGGACATTTTTATGTTCCAAAATAAGGCTCAGTACGTGTGCACATTCCTACAAATCAAATGCAATTGACACTGCTTTGAGCCCCTTTTCAAACAAAAATTTCTTCAGAAAAGTAAAGCTTTAATTTCTCATCCAATAATAGGTGTGCTGCCTCAGAATTTCGGTTAACAAAATCACAGAAAAAGATTTTGCGTCGTATGCACCGCTTTCTACAATATGGGGATACCAAATCGGAAAATGAAAATGTAATAATAATTAGCCCAATAAGCTTAATTTCGATCGTATTTGTAATTATTTTTCCCCAATCCAGGAAATGGTTTTAGTACAGAATGATGGTGATCACAACACGCCTCAAGAGTCTTTGGATGTCTTACAATTACAAAATAGGGCAAGCATTGCTGAGAAAGACATAGAAGATAAAACAGTTGAGAAGCAATTGAAATCAAAGTGCAAATTACCTCAAAGCCTGCCAACTGGTCCCGATTCCGTTCCGGTCACAAACAGTATCCCTGTGTCTCTGCATAATGCTCAAAACAGCAGTTCCAACAATATGCCAGCTGTTCCAAAGAAAACGCCAACTTCTGGAAAAGGAGCGGATCCTAAACGTCAACAGTGCAAAAAAGCTAAATTGCTAAGGATTGAAAGAAAATTAGAAAAAATGGCCAATAAATCAGAGCAATTGAATACACAAAAGCCCGTAAGTAACGAACTATTAAGAAAAGTTAATCAACCCCCATTTTTTTTTTGATGTTTCATGAATATATTTCAGATGTCCGCTTCTACTCAACGAAATGTCGTGAAAACATTGCAGGACTACCTGTCTGAACCTTTGCCACCAAATGCAGCTCATAAGTTTGAAGTTAGTAAGATGCCCATTTATAGTTAACAACTTGATAAATAATGTGCCTCTTTTTTTCATGAAAAATGTTCCAATGCCGACCTTTTATACAGATTAAATTGGTTCGTTCTGAACCCCAGAGTACAGAATTTCGTCAAACATTTGAAGAATCCTATTCCATTTATAAAAAGTATCAGATGACGATACATAAGGATCCAGCAGACCGTTGTACCAGTTCACAGTATACACGCTTTTTAGTCAATTCTCCGCTCGAGGTAAATTAATGTTAAAGAAAAAAAAATCAATGGAACAGCAATGACAAGGTGCAATTAAAACTTCATGCTAAACTACACTTTGGAGGCACATTTATTTTCACTCAAGTTGCATTAAAATTTATTGCGAGTTGACTTACCTGGTTCAATTTTTGGTACTTTTGTCATTGCTGGTCCTTAGGTTAAGCTTGTAAGATGTTGGCCCAGGTCCCTGGAATTCAAGTCGACAATGGAGGAATCTTATAATGTGTATGCACTTTACCAAAGAAGCATTCATCTGGAATCGGAAGATGATTTCGACAAGAATACTTACTATGATTTCCTAGTCAATTCTCCTCTTGAGGTATACAGGCCATCAGCTACTAGTGGAATATATACTAGTGATTCGTAATTACATATGAAATTTACCTACTGAGGTTTTCTCATCTTAACCTACAATTTCAATGAAATTTGTAAGGTCCATGCCAGTTTCAGGATAATTTAATTTCAAAATTATTCCCAGTTGTCCCTGAATACAATATGACTTTAATTTGGTTGCATCTTTGCAAGCACAAACACACTTTTCTTTAATATCTTTAAAATCTAAATATTTTAAATTTACTTTTTAGCCACTTCAGATAAATCATCCAGCCCATCCAGGATATGGTTCTTTTCATCAGCAATACTGGTTGGATGGTAAACTAATTGCTGTTGGAGTGATCGATATTCTTTCATTTTGTGTCTCATCCGTGTACTTTTATTATGATCCAAAATACAACTTTCTCTCCCTGGGAACATACGGGGCATTACGGTATAAATGCATCAGTGCAAATTATTTTAAATTTTTTTATAAATCTTGCCAAACATACCAACACTGTATATGCTTTTTTTTCCCCCTGCAGAGAAATTGCTTTTACTCAGGAACTGAACGAAATGGTTTCTGACCTACAGTTCTATTACATGGGTTTTTACATCCATTCTTGTCAAAAGATGCGTTATAAGGTTGATAATTTTTCTTAAGTTGTCTTGATACAGATTGAAACAGGTAATTTCATCCCTCATTTTCGTTCTAGGGTCAGTATAGCCCTTCGACGCTCCTATGTCCAGAAGCTTACACTTGGCAACCCATTCAGCAGGCAATAACTAAGTTAAATGAGAACAAATATTGCCGTTTAGATGATACGGATGCTGGTGAGACAAGTTTTTTCAATTTAGTTTTACTTTTTTAAATTGGGATGAAAACCTGTCAATATTTCATTGCTTTTCAGATGACCAGGATGGACAAGTCGATTTGAATGAAGTGACCGTTCTTCACCGGCGCAGGGCATTACCTTATTACATATATTTGTCTTTAAAACAGGACGAAGATCTTACAGAATCGGAGGAAGTTTTAAAGTATGCAAAACTAGTAGGAAAGAATTGTGTTGGCAACCTTCTACTGTATAGGAAATCTTAGGAGGCTAATTATTTTTCAAATTACCAAAGATGCGTTGGAATAAATTATACTTAATAGCAATTAAACTTAATTGGTTTATAGGAATGAAAATTTTCAATGTTACTTCACATATTCACAAAAATGTTTATAGACTCACATTACATACATTCATGGTCATTGCTATTTTAGCACACACATAATTATGATGCTAAATTTTCTAAGTTTGATTCATTTTACAGCTTATTGGTTGTAGCCCAATTACTTAAAATCTGACTTATTATTAGGCCAAAATGAGATGTTAGGAGTTAAATATAACACTCCAGCTGTTTTTAAAAGGTGGACTGATAGCTAAGCGCTTATACAAATTTGTTGCACTTTATGGTCCTGCCTCGATCCTGACAGCAGGTCCATAAAGTTCACCCACGTATTTAGCTGTCATTCAACCTTTAAATGTATAAAATCTTACCTTAGAAAGACCCCTTCTAAATTTCAAGCGATTTGTTTGGTTTCCAAATGGGAGTTGCAACATACTGTGGAAGGACTCTCTGAACTGTGATGCATTCATCGGGATTTTTATCAGCTTTGTAATAGTTTAACAATTCCTCAATGGCTTGATCTTCAATCTAATATTATGTAAAATGTATACTGGTTAAGAAATTTTATATACTGAAATTATGAGAAAAATAATAATAAAAAATCAAAAAAAATTAAAATGTTGACCTGAATTATGTGCAGTGGCTTGGTTCCCAGTTTTGAAAGATTATAAGATTCCTCTTGCTCAGTGCGCAAAATATCGGAGAAACATGGTGTGCCATCGGTGGATTTTGAATATTTGTTGGAACTGATCAAAGAATCACTTGATACATCTTTCTTAGTATTTGCATCTGGTGGAGAGGATGCAATCTGCCTCAAGCTCCATACATTTTCACATTTTGCAGGTACATCAACTGGAGATAGACCTCTGGATTGTTTGACTAAAGTAGTGCTGATTGGTAATGGCACATTTCTTTAAAAATTGAAGGGTGTGAGGATAAATTCTTTGATGATATCTGAGCTATAGTTATGCTGTCATTGCTACGCTTACTTGGAAACGTTAGCTGGCTTCTTTTGTAAAGTAATTAGCCCCTTTTCCATGGTCATGATGTCTTTCAGAGATGTGGCCGAACTCTCAGAGGATGCAGCGGCCCTGGTTTTTAACAAATATATAATGTTCACTTTGCTAACAACTTGAATGAAACTAGAAAGTTCAGAAATTAGAACTTGCCATGGATTTCCAGTTTTGGTCAATCGTTCTGTAAATAATGCGTGTGGGATTGGCACTGGTGGAGACGATGCATTGCATAGGAGTTTCTTACGCTGTTTTTGAGAAAGCTTTGCGGGAGTTTTTCTAAATGGTCATACTGAATTAGTTATGGATTCATGAATGATTAGTAAATAATAAGATGAAAAATGCTAAATTACCTATTTCCTTTTATTTCTCCTTGTCCAGGGATGGTTGGCTGGCATTTTACTTCATTTAGCAAATCTGGAAAAGCAGAATTTAAATCTTCGCCTCCTTCTAACCACTTTGGCGTTATCGGCGGACTAGTTGGGTAATGTGACGCCCGAGCTTTAATCGAAGTGCCTTGTAATACAGATTCCCTTTCCAAGCCAATCCCAGGTACAGATTTAGTAGTGAACTCTGCTGCGAAGGCTATCGAATGATGTTCACTACCCGGTAAGTCCGAACCAAAGGAGCAAGTCGATTCGTTCCTGCAACGAAAGGCTTCTTTGCACTCTTCTGGACTGGCCTCGAAAGCCTCGCTAATTTTTCGTCCTTGGGATCGGCGCTTGTTTTTCGACTTCTTTACTTCTTTTGCAAGCACTCCTTTAACTTCAATGTCATTACCGTCTTCAAATTCTTCCAATTTAACTGGAAACATTTGGGTTACAGTTTGAATTTCTTCCAAACTCGGACCATCCGCGTACGGAGTGACCGCTCGATAGCACATTTGGGGAATCTTTAACATAAAACACGAATGAGTTATGTGCCTAAACTCATAAGCAGCCAAAATCAAGAAGAATTAACGAAAGCTTACGAGCTCGCGGTATCTTTTTGTTAGTTCACATAACATTTCCTCACTAAGAGATGCTAGACGCCTGTAATTAATAAAATACAGAAACATTTAGACTTAAGAACATAAAATGTCAAAAGGAAAAAAGTGGAAGTCCATTATACGTGCAACTGCTACTGAAAAAATTCATTGTTATAAACACCAATCTCACGTTAACTCACGTTGCTTCAAGCATTGCTGGTAAGTTCAACAAAATAAACTGCATGCAGGTAGCCTTTAGCTGCGGAGCATTGAATAGAGAAGCTAATTCAAGAATCTCCAATGCATTCTTTAAGGTCACTGCAAAAACAAGTTAAATAATTTTCAAGAAACCTATTAACACTCTAAATAATCTCAAAAATCTATGTAAGTTTTACGTACATAAATCAGTTAGCCTGATTTCGCAAAATTCTTTCAGCCGTTCTAACAACATGCGATCTGCAGTTGCCAGAACGTTACATACAAATTCAACATCTTCAGAAACTACAGGTAAAAAATAACATACATATTTATACCACCCTTGTTTCTGATCACTTTTGCATTCATTGTTAATTTTGTTGAAACATACGTACTCATCAATTTTGGCGCTTCATCTGTGTAGAGGTAATCGATAACAATAGCCAGTATGTCCCCAGTAATGTTGGGCATGGTAAGAGATGATAACTTTCTTGTCTACCAGTAAAATAAAAATTATAAACTTAATAATAATAGGTTCAGATAATTTCCAAAATGAATTGTACCTCAATCCAATTTCTTGCCAGCATGCTGTGAAAATATTCTGATCGAGCAACTAGAATGCATTTGTGGCACTTCACTTCAATGCCATCTTCGCATTTTATACGTACATTGTAAAGTTCAGGACTACAAACAATATAAGTATTATTTTATTAATTACCTAATGCTTTAACAAATAACAACAGCTGCCTTGCCAAATACATTAAATTACATTTGCTCCACACCATATATTACAAAGGGATAAGAGTGAGTTTAGCATTTTTTATTTTTCATTTTCAATTTTTAGTTTCAATTTTTTATTTCTGATTTTGTTATAATATTAAAATTACCAGGACAAAAAAGGATATTTAATGAAAACAGAAGAAATTTAATCTCAAAAACGAGGTCTCGTTATATTTAATTAAAATTTCTTCATGATTTTTGGTGACTGTGTGCCTTGATAAAATGTACAACCCCATTCAGGATTTTGAGCAATTTAGAAACTTGATTTAATGAAATGTTAATTTGGCATAGTAGGCTAAATTTTACTGTTTTCATGCTCCAACATACAATTTCATTCGATCAAATTTCAACGTTTTCCTTGAATAACTGCTTAAATTCACAATTCTGCCATCCACGAACTGCACGCCTTCCAATCTGATGACAAGATATTTGTAAAAGAAAATAAAAATTAATAGGCCTCATCTTGATAAAAATAATTCCCGATGAAAACAAATGCTGTTTACGTACATTAACAGAATCTAAACTACAGAAATACCTTTTTTTCAAAGCAGAAAGGTTTAATTTTACAGCTGCATCTTCCAGCATTTTTACAGGATTAGATAACTTTTTAGAAGACTTTTTTTTCTTGCTGCTCTTTCCAGCTGACAAAGAAGAATTTGCCTTGTTTATTGCCGCAGAATCAGTATTATTGCAGAGGGTGCTCACAATCAGATCTGGTGGAGATCTTTCAAGATTGACAATACTGTTCATTCCAGGGACTTCAGAAATATGAAAGGACTGGCCATTGGTCAACAGCTTGCATGTACCAGTGTACAGAAATTCCAGAATCTGCTGCATTATAGCTGGATGTATATTTATGTCATCCAAACTGACATACTTCTGATCATCTGAGTTGTTTGAGTTTATCTGTTTGATATTTTTTGTGCTAAATGCCTCCCAATGCATTGCCAAGATATATTGATGACTAGCATATTGATGGACTCCTAACTAAATAAGAAAAGGTTAAATACCTTATAAAGGTACTTCAGTTTTCAATTTTTCACTAACATTAAAATTTTCATGTTTGCATGTATTTACCTTAATGATAGTGTCATGAATGTCGTCATATGGATCACATTCTTGCAATAATGTTCTCATGTTTAGTGCCATTTCCGATTCGGATAGTTGAGGAATATCCAATAAACTGCATTTTGGGTGCGCTTGCAGCACAGAGAAATTTCTTCCCTTATAATCACATGCGACTGCAGTTGCACGATGAACATTGACCAATCGCTTGATTTTTAAGTGGTGACATTCGTCTCTATCCAAAAATGTGGCAAAACTGGTAACCATACGCTTAGATGCGAAAGCATTAGACTTCTGCTGACCTGCAACCGATAAAATGTTCATAAACCAAATGCATTTGGCACTAGCTTTACCTTAATCTCAGTTATGACCCATTGGTGGGAATATTTTTGAACAAATTCTCAAGCGAGTACATGTTATTAAATTTAAAACACATTAAATATATATATTGTATTGCAAATATATTTATTTATGTATATATGAATATATATGTATTGCAAAAGAAGAAAATATTTTCTGTGCAACTTCATCCGCGTAGTTCAATTATAAAAAAGCAATGTTTTGTAAAGACATATTTATAAGAAAATATTTTTCCTACCTATATTTTCTTCAGATTTCTTGGCCTGCAATTTTCGTGGAATAAAATTGCCAGTGAAGCCTTCTCCATCATTTGTAATGAACACAAGCCCTGCATTAAACAATGCAATATCCGCCACATGTAAGTAACGGCCGTTTGACAACAAACAGCGAGTAACATGAGGACAGCTTTCTGACCACACGTACAACTATTTAAAAAAAAAATTGTAAAAAAAATACACTGCTGATGAAATTCAAATTATTTACCATTGTAAACTACCCAGTATTACAGTTAAAGAAAGGAAATTTACCTCTCCGATATCAGTTAAAAACACTACTTTTAACTCGCTACCACCACCTTCTTTTAAAATAGATGTATCAGCTTTGGTGTCTAAACAGCCTCCAGATGCTAACACTCGAACGATGTCAAACCGTCTAGAACATCGAGAAAAAAATTAAAATATTAAAATGAGACTTGTATGCAGTACAATATAAGGTTCATGCAATGACAATGTCTCATAGAAATACAGGTTAAAATTAATGTTCTTTAACATATTTAAATGGAAGTATTACTGGATAGTTGCTTGGAATTGAACTCTAGAATACTAATTTATCATGCAAATAATTATTATTAAGATATTTTAATAAAAAATATTGTTACATAGTAAGCATCGAGATTTACACATTCTTTACAGAAACTTAAAGTCAACCACTGAGACTAACAAATAACACTTTATTATTTCTAATTGCGTCATAAATTTCTTACTTGGAAGCAACTTTCCGGCATTGATATTCGTGCAAGACATAAATCTCTCCTTTTTTGGTGAAGCACACAGTAGCACCATCACTAGCAGTCACGTGAGTAAACTGAATTTGCTGCTTTGACAAGGGTGAAACAATTCTAGGAGCGGTTTGCAGCTTTTCACCCACGGCAGGATGTCCTTAAAAAAGACGCGAATTTTATTTTCAATCTAGCGTAGACCAACCCTTCTGGGATATCGAAAAATTTCCAAGCATACCCAGCTGTCCTGCATTCAAACCAAACGTAAAAATGGCCTCCTGGGAGTAAACAACGGAATGGAATCTGGCTGCGCACACACCCAATATAACATGGCCTTGAAAAGCCTTGCTAATAATCTTCGGAGTGAGAAGTTTCTCAATCGGGGGTACATGCCCCAACTGATGATGGACATTGCTACCGCAGGTCCATACGGACCCAGTCTCCATCAGCAGCACATTGTGGTCTCTACCACAGGAAATTTGAAGACAGACTTCTTGAGAAATAGATTTCAAAGGTTCTGGCGTTAACACCGTACGTTCCGCAGAAAGACCAAGTCTTCCTCCCATTCCATGGCCACAAGCGTAGACTAGACCCGCTTGAGATAGAAACATTGTGTGAAATTTGCACATGGCAATCTGAAAATAAAATATCTCCAATTAGGCAAACAAAAATCACTAGAAAACGTCCAAATGGTCATAACGCTACCCGTATGATGCTGATATTTTCCTTTCGAAAAGTATCCAGACGTTCTGGCATCAGTTTGCTTTCTTCGATGCCAAGACCGAGATTGTAGTTATGATTGAGTCCCCAAACGTAGGCCTCATAAAGTCCAGAAGAACGATACACCATGTATTTTGGCCGATCTTTCATTACCAAATCCAATGGTGAAAGGCGATCATGATCGAGGGTGAACAAGTTAGCTCCATGCTAAAATCGACAATGTGAGAAAATTTTAAGAAAAAAAATCCACAAAAACCTTGCGTGTTCTGGACATCTGAGCGCTCACTTACTTCTAGCAAGACTTTTGCTGCACACAATTGCCCATAAAACAGACTCCGGTGTAGAGGAGTCCAACCAGATTCCCAATCCCGCAAATTACAATCTGAAGATCTTTTATGCAGGAGCCACTGCACCACTCTCCATTTGCCGCAAGAAGCAGCCAAATGCAAAGGTGTGCGCCCATATACGTCCATCAGATGTGAATAGTTGGAGCACATCCATTGCAGATAAGCCACCACTTCTTCTTCGCTGGAACGGGTGATTACGTTCAGGGCAGTTGAAGCATGAACCTGAGAACGACATTTTGCCGTACACTCAGATTCCAATACATATGGTAGATTATGTGTCATACTCTGGGAAGCCATATTATTAAATCTAGCTCTTCTATAATGAAGAATAGCTACTGTATTAACGTTCCAAAATGAAACAGTTATAAATATTTAACGTAGCAACATACTACAAGATCAACTTTCTAACTGAAAGCATTTTCGAAAGTACAGTCAAAACATCTCTTTGAAGAAGTTTTCCTGAAGCATAAATAGTAGCGAGACCAATATAAGTATGGTGCAGATCGATACACAATTTATATATCAATCACCCGGCCAGCACAGTATTGAAAAGCAGCCACCCCTAGATGGGGGCTACTTTTAACAGCAGTTATCTTAGACTGCCATATTCGGTACAGGAGCTGGAACAAAAAAAATAATGGGTTTATTAAAATGTGGAAGTACTTACAGATTACAAATCAACCCAAATATTTGCCATTTTTTATTACCGGATGGGTACTATGTACATATCTGCAATTACTATATGATAGGCTACAACATTGAACTTACCACTTTTTAAAACAAATCAGAAGCAAAGTATGCAAGAACGGATAAACTAGAATATGGCATCATATTTGTCATCTTTTCAACTGAATTGAAGTAAAAATTGACCTGCATAACCTTCATAGAATTTAACTTGATATAGCAGTGCTCATACAATTTCCACGTGTGCATTTATGATGTCAGCTGATTAAATATCTTGTGATTAAAATTGTTATAATCATAACAGGAAATGATTATTAAGTACACTGATTTTTGTTATTAAATGATAACTTTACTTATTTATAAACAAAATACTACGCAGAGAAGCTATTACAAGGAGGAGAGCTATTGGAGATAAACCTAGCTGTTCCTAATCTGCCCCCTGGCGGTGCAAAATGTAAACAAATACAAATTTCAAATTTTTATAGTTTAATAAAAACGTAGCAAGTATTACTTGTTATGATAGAATTTAACGAATACGCTCGTATAATTAACCCCAGCAACAGGTGTCCAATTCAACGCAGCATCATGTGAATGTCACATTTTAAAAAAAATGTGTTCACGAGTACTTTCTTTACTATTTATTTAAGCAAACTTATAGCAAGGAAGGATTTGTTCTAACCTCTAAGCCAATTAAAGACAAAACATTTTTTAATAAATAAATCCTAAATAAAATAAATAACGCTTATGCAAAGTTTTTAAATTTTGAAATTACTAACGATCAATAGTTCATTAATTCTACACATAAAAGAAGAAAAGAAAAACAATCAGTTCCTAGATACAAAATTGCATTAAAACCAATAAAAATGTTTTTATTGGTATATAGGCCTATGCAAGAATTTCTATATAGGTCTGTATTGGGTTTATTGGAATATCAGTAATTTTCCAATAAGACTCGGCATGTACCAATTGAGGGATACTGAAATTTTATTGCATCAGCAGGGTAGCTGTACTGGTATAACGGTTTACTTCCAATTAAACCATAACATCAATATAGCATGCATGGATAGGCCTATCAATTGAATTTATAGAAGCTGTATTATATTGGTTATAAACCTTATAGGAATAACCATACCAATATAGCCTACTTCAATTTCTCAATTCCATACAAAAAGGGTA